>LTAE01000866.1:0-13331 GCA_001647135.1 Pontederia paniculata
GCGATCTTGAGGATTCTGTAAGAGGTTTTTCTCCTTGTCCTCGTGCAAGAAAGGAGAAGTTGTAAGAGAGCCTTCGCCCTTGAAGAAGGAAGTAGTGATCTCCGGAGATCTCGTTGGAGAAGACCGGAGCGGGGACGTAGGCCAGGAGTTCAACCGAACCTCGATAACAAACTCGGTGTTTGTGTTTCTCTCTACTCTCTTCTCTCTACTTGTGTTCATATTCGCATATATATGCTTCCGCTGATATAACACATCTAGGTTAATATTAAAAGAGAGTAAAAAAAGTTTAATAAACCAATTCACCCCCCCCTTGGTGCCATCTAGATCCTACACATCTTTCATAGTGGAGAACTCTAACAATATCTTAACTGAGTGTAAAAATATAATTTCATAAATTTGAAAAATTAAATTTAATAATGACTGATAGAAGGACTTTTTGTCAAATGTGAACAAGTTTAGGGATAAAAAATTATAAATTGTTGTTTGATATTAGATGCGAAAATTACCTCCATCGAATGCTTTGGCGCTATGTTACTTAAGCTATAGTTTGAGGGGTGTAAAAAAACCCCTAATTTTTATATCTTTGAAGAAGGAAAGATGATCATTATATGTCCTCGTATTGAGGAAGGATTAGGTGTTTTTTTTTTCTACACAAAGCTATTAGTTTTGGTGTGTCCCAAAAAAAAGAAATACTCATTACAAACTATAATATCATTTAAATTTGTTAATTAATCATGAAGTTAATACTACGAGTGTTTGAATCTTGCATGTGAGATTTATTGATTGTTGTCAATAAATCAAGGTATTCATTGATCGTGAAAACTACCAACTAAATTTACAATATTTTTTTTATTAATGGAATTAAACATGATATACTTGAATAGTCATCCTTTGAACAAGTGACACAACTCATAATTATTGATGTGCTGTAATTAATGACATGACATGTTAATAAATTATAACCTACAATTTTCATCAATTTAATGGAAGCAAAAGATAAAATTTTGATCTCAAATTGTTATAGAAAGGGACTATTGAAAATTTCAGATCTAACCATGAAGTACGAAATCAGACAGAAGTAGGTCTAAACTTTTTCGATTAGACAATTTGATCCAACCATCTAGTTTTCTATTTATTCATTTTTTTTTGGCTAAATGACCAAATTTTCCTTATAACTAAAAAAATATTGGTTATTTCCTTTTACGCCTCTCAAATTATAGCTTATTTTCGCATCTAACCCCGAATAATAAACTTATAATTTTTTATCCCTAAATTTATTTGCATATGTCAAATAGATCCTTACGTCTATCAACATTAATTTTTTTGTTAAATACCATTTATTTTATTTATTAAATTAACTTTCTACTCTTAGTTCAACGTGTACACCCACGCCAACCCCTTTGTGGTCCTCTTGTTCCCTTTTTACAACGCCCTGTTTCCGCGACCGATTTATCCCTGCGAAGGTTACACAATAAGAATCACCCATGCTCATCTCGCCAGCGCGGTGCTTGGTCGCCTACACCATCCTGGATGATCTGGCTCTTGTCCTCCTACTCCTCCTCGTCCTCGGCGTTGTCCTCTCGACCTAGCAAGATCTTCCATAGAAGGTAGCTACGAGGTTGGGCAGGAGATCAGGATGATTGGCTCGGAGTTGCGGCTCATAGAGAGCGAGTTGGCCTTCTAATGGTCCAAATCGATCGGGATCCCACTCTTACAATCAAAATCGATCGATATGTCTCTCCTGCAGTCGAGATCAATCGGGATGTCATTCCTCTAGTCGAGATCAGCAGCAAGCACGAGCTACGATCCTGGCGGTGGAGCGAGTTGCAGATGCCCCAGTGCGGGAACTTTTTAGAGATAGCTGTCGATAGGGACTTCATATGTGGGCTATTTGGCGGCGATACCATCAGGTCTTTTATCGTGCTAATTATGCAGATAAAATCGCTAGCAAGCACTAGTCATATCAAGTAATAGTTCAACGATGAGTTGAGTATCGATCCCACGAGGAACCTATTTTATCCTAAGTTAATTCGCTAAACTAACGAGAGGGGTACATTGAGTTGGATAAAATGTGTTTATAACAAATTAAAATAATAATAATAAGTGACAATATTATGATCAATAATTAATGAGTCAGAATATGATGTTATCAATCACTGGATCAAGATGAATAATTAAGGGAAAAGCATGTTCAATTAATCAAAATTCATTTCTACCAATTCTTAAGAGGATTTGTATCATCTAAGATCTGATGTCCTCTTCAAGATGCACCACCTATCTCAAATCTAGTAGACTATATTGTTCTTCTCCAAGATGTCAATCTAGGCTATTAGGAATTGATATGCATTAATATGTAAGTCCTAGACTACGGATCGTTCCTCTCTAGGATGTCAATCTCATAGACCTCACACCTAGTATTCCTCTCTAGAATGCTACTAGATAAATTATGCAATGCTTTGACAAAAAAATTATTTCAAAGATCAATTTTAGACTCAAATGAAAATCATAGATATATCATTTTTCTTCAGGATGCTAACACATCAGGATATCACATGAATCATCAAAAGCATTAAACATCGCAAGGCATACTCATGAGAAATTGAATAAAAATGAGATTTATATAAAAATTAGTGTTTTGCAAAGTTTTCGCTCTTTACAATAAAGATCCCCAAAAAAATCTAGTTATTTACTGAGAGTTCATCCTTTTGTAAAAATAGGAGAAGACAATGCAACATTAAAATAATATTACAGAATAATTACACCTTCAGATGACGATCGTCTTAAAAATTCTGCAACACTTTGACTTCTCCTTTTGTTGGCTCTCTCAAGCTTGAAGCAAGCATTCCTCAATGAAGGTTTTGGGGGTTATTTATAGGTTAGAAGAGTCCTAGGCTTGATGAAATTCGTTTGGGGGAAGATCAGACTTGAAAACAAATCACCACCGTAAGAAAAAAGAACTCAAAACGGCCTCAAAAATTGCCCATATAACTTTTTCCAAAAATTGTCACGGGTCATGACCGGACGGTGGTTCTAGGCGTGGGTCATGTCATGACTCGTGACCAGATTGCTACGACCACGACTGAACATATGTAATTGGCCTTCCAGCGCATCACGGCCCATGACAGAAATGTCATGGCCATGATCGGATTGTAGCTCTTGACATGAATGTCATGGTTGTGACTGAACGATTTGTATCTTCTTCAATGTGTCATGGCCTGAGCGCTGACCGGCATGGGCATGATCAAACATGTATAATTCTCCCAGGGAGTCACGACCCATGATCATAGAGTCATGACCGTGATCGAAGCATTGTCCTCCTTCCCTTGGATGTCACGGCTAGTGAAAAAATCGTCACGGTCGTGACCGAGGTTGGTTCTTTGAAGATGGTCTTTCTCCACTATGCTGCCAACTGCCCTAGACACATAGAAATATTAGTTATGTAGACTCCGACTATAAATATCAAGGTGAAATGAATTCATGAGTAAAATGATGCATATGATAAGAAAATGCATGATAAACATTATGAATATGCAACGAAAAACATGACTGATTTACTATCATCAGTCATTGATGGCGATAAGGGTGTCATCTAGAAGGAGCCCAAGGGGAACTTTATGATGATAGCCGTCGACATGCAACACGCCTACGACGTCTCAGTCGTCGGGAACTTGTGTTGTTGGGGGATTGGCGTCAGACGAGATCCTGTTGAGTAGTGTGGCTGCCATGGCATTGGGGGAGAACCGGATGTGTCTCCTCATGTCGAGGAATAGTGGACTCCTTGGAGAGGGAACGATGCCGCCAGATCACATGAACGATAAGGATTTCCTCTTGATTGAAGTGAAAGGCAATCTCATCTGCGGTATCATGTCGTCCGACTTCTTTGTGGTCTGCTAGGGGAACAAGCTGCTTCAAGTAACAATACAATCTACAACAGAGCTCTTCAGGTTCCTTTGCGACCATGATGAGCTGCAGTTGTGGCGTCTTACTCGACTCCAACAACATGTGTCCCTCCGACGAAGGCATGTGCCCCTCTTGCAAGCTCGAATTCGAAACCAACCCCTCTCTTCCTTCTCCTTTCGATACTTTCAATTCAACTACTGGAAAATGCTTTGGTTTAAGTGCATCGTCGCTGTCGCCAGCTAGCTTCATCTTCATTTCGATCATTTTGCAAGCTCCATCGTCCTCCTTTGCTAGAGCCTTACAATCCCATATAATCTCAACCGAGGGTAAAAAAGTAATTTAATAAATAAGAAGAAATGATATTTAATAGAAAATTTAATGCTGATAGACGGAAGGATTTGCTTGTCAAAAGCGAACAAATCTAAGGATTGAAAATTGTAAGTTTATAGTAAGGGATTAGATGCGGAGAAAAGCTATAGTTTGAGGGGTATAAAAGAAAATAACCCAAAATTAATTTGGCCGCAACTAGATCGAGCGGCGGTGAGCTTTTCGCGTGCTATGAGCTTCTACAACATCGTCGACGCGATCAAGCACCGGGTGATGGCTCTCCGAGTCCAAGTTGTTGTGCAATTTTCATCAACTTTCTAATGGATGGCTACCAGGGCCACACCCATGGCCAGTTCTATTACACCTGCATCATCATTGGCACCATCAACTTCATCTTCGTAGACACTGAGCTCATCTACCAAAATTGCGTCCTCACCTTGAGCCGACCACTTGACAACCAACAAACTTCACCCATTGCATAGGGGTGCCTGGACCGACATGGGAGCAGTGACTTCCTCATCCAAAAGTGTCACATCACGGTCAACGACGACCTCGCACCCGATAAGCTTAAGATCTGCAGCTACCTTGGGCGACTGTGGAAGGAATTCTCATGCATTATCTTCTTGGAGAGCAAAATCGATGACTTCATCCATCTCGAAGGCTACATGACATGGGACGACGACTTCATCCATCTTGATCTCACATCGCTTGCGCAGGCGAGTGAGGCGAGGGCCTTGCCGGGTAGTTGAACAAGGCGATCTCACCTCAGGCGATCGCCTCGCACGCGAGGCGAGCTCGCTTGCTCATGGAGCTTGTGAGCATGCGGTCCAGTGAGGCACAAGCACAAGTGAGCTCGCCTCATGCAAGCTATAAGCACAATGCGACATGTAGCAAGCTCACTAATGGGATCTCTCTCGACGGCGAGTGTGAAGGAAGAAATCTTTTAAATTTTAATTATCAAGGGCAAAAATGACATTTTATAAATAAAAAAATAAATTTAATGATAAACCAGATTAAGGATAATAGATGGACTAATGTGTCCGATCGAAAAAGTTTAAACCTATTCATGTCTGGCTTTATAGTTTTAGATTATTCTGATTTTGCATGATAGTTCAAGGGAGGTTTTAGGAAATAGCTCTTATGAAAATTGACGAGAGATAAGAAATCACATGTAGAAAAATTAAGATTTAACAAGATTCACCATTAACTGGATTTCATTGTCAAGAAAAATAAATAAATATTTATTTAGAGTTGAAAAATTATCTAGCCCCTCGTAAGGAGTCAGGGTTCCCCAAAACTCTCCCTGATGAGTCACACAAATCATCCTAGATGGAATTTTTCCTTGGAGATTACAAGCGGGACCATAATTAATGTTGCATCTCCCTCATATTTTTTTTAATCTCTTAAATTTTGGACTCCTACATCAATTGAAAAATCTCAAATCTAAGAGATAATACAATTCTAGCTAAATAGAAAATAGACATAAATAAATAAACTACAAATTCTCACTTTAAATCTAAACTCATAAAAAGAATTTTAATCAAACTCTAACAAATCCTCTTATGACTTGAGTCCTCCTATGACAATACTATCAACGTTTTGGATAAGCATGATTTTCATGGCCTCATGCCCATAAATTCAAATAGGTGTCATTCGCCTTGCTACATGTAAATTTTGATGAGAGAAACACATGTGTCATGCTCACAAATTTAGATAAACACAAGCTACAGTGGTTCGCCTATCCACATATACACATGGCTACGATCCGCTTGGCCTAGTGCAAATTCGTATTGGCGCAATCTGGTTGGCTCACCTGCTAATACATATGGATGATATATGTTCGCCTACAAGTTCGGATGAGCACAATGAGCTCGAAGATTCATATGAACACGACTCGCCTAACCCATCCGCAAACTCAGATGGACACGATATGTCTGGTTCGCCCAGAGATTCATCTTGCTCGATGCACTATGATACAACCTCTCACATGGTGTGAACACCCAACTGTGTAACACCGACATGAGACACCCTACCCGCGCGACATCACATGATTGTGTGCGCCCTGTGCAACAACGTACACCCATGCAGCAGTGGCGTCGCATGCTCATGTTCACTCGCCTGTGCGACAATGTATCTGGGTAGTGACGAAGGCCCATGCGGTGCTGCATGGCTGCGCTTACCTATGCAATGACGATGCCCTTATTTTACAGCGTTGCTCCGCTCTTGAATTTGCCTTCGTGAAATTATTCTTGACATCTTCTCTTCGTCTGATGGAGGATCATCGATGAACCTCGCCTTGATAATGAATAGTTATCTAACTCTAATACCAATTTATTATGGATGATACCAAAATATAAAATTATGATACCAATTTATTGTGAAAATTGATGAGAAAGAAGAAATCACACGCAATAGAGGATACCAAAAATTTAACGAGATTCATCTCTAATTGGACTACGTCCTCAGGCAGAAATAAAATATTTATCCAGAGATAAAAAAAACCTCATGAACCTCCCATAAGAAGGGATCCACAAGACCCTTCTTGATGGGCATCATAAATCATCCTAGGATGAGATTTTTCTCTAAGGATAATAAATAGAGATTATAAGTGAGAATGCAATTGAGATTACGTTTCCTGTTTATCTATTATCTTTTGAATTCTGAATATCTATATCAATTGAAAAACTTCAAATTCTAGAGATAAACATAATTCTAATTACGAATTCTTACTTACATGTTTACTCATATCGAAATCCTAGTCCAATTCCAACACCATCATTTCCACCAAAAAGGTTTGAATTATTTGAAAGTTTGACGATCATTATTTAGTTAATTAAATTCTTGCCGCATGCGTTCGAATTGGCCATTCCAATATCAATTTTCCCCGGTTAATTGTAACAATGTGTTTTCTTCTTTATTAATTTTGTTTCTTCTTGGTAATCATTTTAATGTGGAGAAGGAAGCTAAGTCCAATTCCGAGGCCAAACAGCCTTTGAGAAGAACGCCAGCTCCAAGGAGACGTGAAGATTACCAACCTACAACTAATTAACAGCTAATAGAAGCACGCGAGATGAAGATATATTTATACCTCACAATTGAGATGGTATTTATAATTGGATGTTGATAATATCTTGAATTCTAATCCAACTAAAAATATATGTGTTCTTTAAATTCAGCAAGATACTGATGCACAATTTAAAACGTCCTCATATATAAGTGTCTATTCAATTTCTAGTTTGAAATTTTATATTTTTTATCTTCTCTAATTTTTTTTCTCATCGCATACATCGTCGCTCAATTAAATGAACTTTGTAAATCTTGCATTATCCGCATCCAGCAAGACAATAATGAAGGTCATTACTTCAAACTGTTTGGGGTCAAGCAAAATGTATGGTCCATATCAAGGCCACGGATCATCATCGCATCAATAGAACTTTAGTTATACATTATGGATAACGTAAATTTCCGTATCATGTTTGCACAGTTTCATCATTTGAGCAGTTATCAAATAAATTATCAAAAAAGGAAGAAAATACACCATAGTTAAACATAAGTTAAATAAAGTAAGAATAGATAAATCAGAAATCCATATAAGATATAGATCATGATGATCTTAATTATTTTCCTAATTAAGCACATATCGATATAAAATCAACACTTGACATGAGTATAGTAGTTAAACAGTACAAACGTTACATTGATCCTTAACCTTTCGTGTATATATGGATCCCAAACAAAAATAAGCAATCATACATAGGTACCTTTATTTTTGTACGTATTTAGAATAAATTGGATAAACTTACATATACTTATCCGTGCTATTCATATGTTGACGTATATATATGTCATAATATAATTGCCTCTATACGTAGTCGCACAGCCCGAAGACGCAGTTCTTCTTGCACTTGTTGTAGCAGAACCCACAATTCTTCTTGTCGAACATCAAATCCACGCACTTGCCGCCGCAGCACTCCTGCGTGAACTTGCAATTCTTGCCGCACTTGCCGCAGTTGTAGACGGAGGACGTCGTGTCGACGCAGCTGCCGCTGCAGCAGGACGGGCCGGGGCTCCCGGGATAAACACACTCAAGATCGAAGCTGCACTTCTTGGACTGCAGCAGGAAACGGCTCCTCCTTTGGCCCGCGTCGGCTGCATCCCCGGCGGCCGCGGCCACGGCGAGAGCCAAGGCCAGAGATACTACTGCCATGAGCAAGAGGATGTCTTGCTTCATGGCGATGGAGGGAATTAAGATTGCAAAAGTGAGCTGAAGGCAAGTCTAAGTTTTGCTATATGTTTAGGTGAGGGATTGTTAGGGTTGGAATAATGTTGAGAACCCTAGGTTTTGGAAAAAAGGAGCAGTAGGTGTATATATATGAGGAATAGAGAGAGAGAGAGAGAGAGAGAGAGAGAGATGTCAAAGGGGTGGTGGAGTGTCAAATAAAAAAGTTTGAAGCAAGTAAAGGGGCAGCATAAGCAGTAGGTTTGAAGGGTTTGGAATTCAAGGTATGTGCATGCCAATCATATATATACAAGTATACAATTATATATGTGGAAATATATTTTTCGTGACCTCACATGCATGCACGTAGGTCTCAGTGACTTGAGACGAGAGCCACCACCTTTCTTATAGGGTTGGTAAGATAAGTATTTTCTTTTGTGCTTGAGATGGCTAATTGCATGGATTTGAGGACATGTAGGGGTTTTTTTCGTTGCTTTGGATGTAAATCTTAGAATAAAAAAATAAAAAAAGTATTTCGCAATAATTATTT
The DNA here is from genome assembly GCA_001647135.1 of Pontederia paniculata. Lineage (NCBI taxonomy): Eukaryota > Viridiplantae > Streptophyta > Magnoliopsida > Commelinales > Pontederiaceae > Pontederia > Pontederia paniculata. The sequence continues at coordinate 8,997 of LTAE01000866.1, forward strand.
TTGAAAAGAAATGTTTATGTTTAACGCTTGAACTTGAATAACATTGATGTCCAATGCATTTAGAAGAAGAAAAAAAAGCTATTCTTTGGAATGTAAGGTCCTAAATGTTATTATGAGATAAACATTGGATGCAATTAACATTAATTCCTCTTGTAAGTACATGGTTAGAATCCTAGACGATATGACACTGTTACTTTGCTCCGCTTCTAGTTTAATAAATAATTTGCATATGGCTGCTTTATAATACGAGAATGATGATTTTGAGATCACATTGAACAAAGTCAGATGATATATATTCGAAGACTAAATAAACTAAACCAGAAGTTGCTTAGTTATTTGACTATCGGCATTAATCCCAATGAGATCCAAAAATCATTTGGAAGCAAATTAACCGAAGTTTGATGAATAGGGAAGCCCCGAGTGACTTGTTGATGATGCAACGCCGATAGATGAGGAAAATACCTACACGTATAGAGTCAATATTATGCAACCATGAGGATTCTAATTTAGTGCTACGAAAGTTCATCTCGAATTATACAAAATTGCATATCATTTATTTTTTTAAAAAAATAATTCATTTTGTTTTCTTAAATTAGTTTAGAATTTCTAAGATAAGAAAAATGCTCTTGGAAAGAATGCAAAAAATATAAAATACAAAAAGCTGCCGAAAAATGAATTAAAGTATCAATGATGTTATAGTGAATAAACATATGTATTTCGAAATGTTAATTAGTATTAATTATGTGAAATAGATCAAAATGAAATTTAATAATAAAGTTTGTATGGTGTTAAGAAGCTTCTAATAGAACGTAATCGTCCTCTTGGGCTCTCGATGAACTTTTGGGCTTTAGCCCACTTCTTTCCGTTATATAAATTGCCACGATGGGAAAGAATTACTAACAAATGTAGAAAACCTTCTGCGCATCGTCAGCCCATTAGTAGTATGTATATGAGAGCGGTGGACATAAACGAAGTATCAAAAAATCATTTAAAATTCTTATATACTTAAATTAAAAAAATAGATATCAAAGATATGAAAAAGATTCATAAAAAATAACACACACTCTTAAAAGAACTCAATATAAAAAAGAGCAAAAACATAAAACAAGATTTTGTGAAATTTCACCAAGATTTTTGAATTTTTTTTATACCCTCTCTCTCCCCCCCCACACACACTTTGTTTATGTCCACCAACGATGTAAATTGCTAACATGAAAAAGCCCAAAAGCTCGTCAAGAGAACAAGAGCGTGTGTATATATATATATATTATATTATATATATATATATATATATATATATATATATTCACATTATTNATAATAAAGTTTGTATGGTGTTAAGAAGCTTCTAATAGAACGTAATCGTCCTCTTGGGCTCTCGATGAACTTTTGGGCTTTAGCCCACTTCTTTCCGTTATATAAATTGCCACGATGGGAAAGAATTACTAACAAATGTAGAAAACCTTCTGCGCATCGTCAGCCCATTAGTAGTATGTATATGAGAGCGGTGGACATAAACGAAGTATCAAAAAATCATTTAAAATTCTTATATACTTAAATTAAAAAAATAGATATCAAAGATATGAAAAAGATTCATAAAAAATAACACACACTCTTAAAAGAACTCAATATAAAAAAGAGCAAAAACATAAAACAAGATTTTGTGAAATTTCACCAAGATTTTTGAATTTTTTTTATACCCTCTCTCTCCCCCCCCACACACACTTTGTTTATGTCCACCAACGATGTAAATTGCTAACATGAAAAAGCCCAAAAGCTCGTCAAGAGAACAAGAGCGTGTGTATATATATATATATTATATTATATATATATATATATATATATATATATATATATTCACATTATTTTCTTAGGGTTTTTTTCTTAATTCATGCATTATTCTATTTATTTTAGTTAATTTTGTCAAATTCTATGTAAGTGTTCTTTATGATTGATTTTCAGACCAAATGACCTCAATTCATGACAAATACCATAAAGGGGAGAATCACTCCGCGTTCATTCGGAAATGATATTACGAAACAGGACGTGTCTTATGAAAACAGACCATGTTCAACTAGTTACTGAAGATCGCTTTCATTCACTTACCAAAATTATCAGTGTTCCACCTAAAACAGGTCGTTTCCAATGTTGTTCAAGAGCTATCTGTGTTCACGCCGTGTTCATCCCAAAATGGATAAGATCAACGTCCCAGATACTGCCACGTGTCATCATCATAGAGTAACACCCGCCGCGCTCAAAGTCGTGTTGCACTCAAATTTGAAGTCTCAATCAAATCATGTCGTATTAGTACAAAATGGGCCGTGTTATTTCTCATACACGTCGATTCGTCCGATCTAAAGGCTCATATCAAGTCATGTTCAATCAAGACTCTTCCCAACCGTCTGATTCCAAGTCTCACCTCCGGTTTTACCCTATAAATAAGCTCTTCTTCAACCATAGAAGACATTTCTGAGATTACAGATCAAACAAAAAATTACTCCTCATAATCTTACAGATTTATAAAGAGCTGAGAAGCCAACATTGGAGGAGAAGCCTAGAAGCCGGATTGAAGATCTAGAAGATGACAAGATTCTGTAGGTTTTATTTGTTTTCTATTCTTATTTCTTAAGGCTTAGAATTATTTTTGTATTGAGGGAAGAATTCTATTAAACCTGTTATTCTCTTGGATTAATCTTGCATTAATCTTGCATCTGAGTTATTGAGTAATTTATTAATATTGATGGAAAGATACTATTAGTATTTTACTCTGAATTAATCGTAATTAATCGTGTTTAATTGTCTTCCGAATTTCTGTTAAATAAATTTTTCGGCGGAGGCAAAACAGACCGTATTGGCCTAACACAGGTCGTTTTCTCCTCTTCGCCACCGTTTCAGTCTCCATTTTGCACGTAGTATTTTTCTAAATATTTTAATCGAAGAAAACATGGTCGTGATTTAGCCGACTCGACCATGCGGAGGATAACGGGGTCGTGATCTTAGTCAACTCGACCGTGTTCATCTAACACAATCCATTTTTTGAATTTAATATTGATTTTATGAGTCGCGCTGTCGTGATCTTAGCCGACTCGATCGTGTTATTTGTTGCCAGGACACGGTCGTTTCGTAGTCGACGCAGGCCGTTTTCTACCATATTCTTATCTCATTTTCATCGAGTCATTTTTCGCGTGTTTCATCGCTTAAAATGGACCGTGATCTTAGCCGACACTGTCCGTTTTCGTGATTTCATAAGTCGTGTTTTTCTGAATCCTTTGATGCAAGAAATGATTGTGGGGAGATAGAATCCTAATCCCAATCAATTTATTTGTCGATCAATTTTTATCTTTTCTTTCCTATCTTTTTCTTATCCCATTCTATCTTTTCTTTTTCCTAATTCATTGAAATTCTTTCAATCGAATTTCAAGATAAAATTTCAGAATTTAAAATTCATCAGTCCTCGTGGGTTCGACATTCTACTCATCTCTTTATTACTTGTGCGACTAGTATACTTGCTGAAGTTTTAGCGTGTGATTTTTACCATCAAGATTTTGGCGCCGTTGTCGGTGACTGTTTTAATTTTTATTTCTGAACTTTAATCTATTTGATATTTTCTCAGAAAACTTTTATCCTCGTTGACGAAGAAACAAAAGTCTAATCAATCAAAGCCACAAGTTAAGGAAAAGAAAATTAATTTGAAACATGTTGAAGTCTAGTAGCAGAAATAACTTGGTATATCAAAAACCTCTTCGAGCCACAAGCAAGAGGATACTCCTAAAGTAATTCAAGTTGGCATCAACCAACTTGGTCATAGTGACAATAGTGCATCTATTCAAGCTAAAGTGGATGCCCTTTCGATGAATTCACTTGCAATGTTAACCCAAATGATGAGCACATTGTTGTCCAAATTCTCCATACAAGAAGAGTATATTCAAAACATGGAAAATAAAATTTCAAAAATTAATCAGCGCAATGTAGAGACTGATGATGTCATTAAATTATCAATAAAGTCAAGAGTCAAGTTGGAAGATATGTTTGGTCAAGTCATATCTACAATTCAGCAAAAAATTTCTATGTAGGATCAACTTATCAGAGACATGGAAATCAGATTGACTCAACTATAAGATCACAAGAAAGTTATTGATGATCTCCCTCCTCCATCGTATTCAGATATTCTAGATAAGTTTGAAATAATGAAAGTCAAGATTGAGAAAATAGAGAAGCAAGTTGCAGATCTATCTACTCAATTGATCGAATCTTCGAAGGTAAATCATGTGGAGAATCCGACAACTATCACTTGTCCATGTCATCATCAAAACTCATATAGAAGACGATAGAGAC
>LTAE01000866.1:15401-31543 GCA_001647135.1 Pontederia paniculata
CTTTGGTTTGCACATGGTCGTGTCTAGGTCTTGTAGGCCTTTTATGTCATTAGTGTTATATCTAATGAACATTATATTATGTTGTGTCTCGAGTCGAATGAGCTTAAGACTCATGTTATAGGCCATATATTTGGTCATGGATTTATGCCCACAGATGGCAAGATGTTATATGGATTTTAATATGTTTCCGCTGCCATGATATATGTTTTATCTTATGATATCTTATTATGTTTTCCACTGCGATATTATGTTATTTTATATTTTCATAGTTATGATCACGGGCTTGCTTGATTTTATTTCTTAGTGAGCCCATATGATATGCATAATGTCCATGTAGCGCCGTTGAAAAGCCCTCGCGGGCCGAGCCCAAGGGAGTGCGTTTTGGGGGCGTTACAACAACCTACTAGCCAAACTGGCTTGGAACTTCATCAACCAACACAACAAGCTCTTGGTTAGGATCAAATTACAAAGGTCGTCTTCTTCGCCAAGGCTCATGACTCCTGGCTCTAGAAAGACATTTGCAAGGCATGGAATTCCATCGCCTCTCAATGTAGATGGTCATAGGATATTTTTGGGGCGACAAATGGTTAGACGATGGAATCCCTTTACAAGAACGACTAGTGACCCCGGAAGTGCCAATCAATGCAATTGATCATGTCAAGGATATGGTCACACAAGATGGAACATGGAATTGGGAATTTCTAAAGAATTTGCTAACGGAGCAAGATAACTCAAAGCTGGCAGTTCATCAGCCGCCTGAAGCGAGCTCAACTATTGACACTATTATGGCCTCTGCACTCATCTGGAGAATTAATAGCTCAATCAGCATATACCATCCTAGCAAACACAACCTGGGCACCTAAGCAATTGATATGGCTAACAATTTGGTCTCGGTAGGGACCACAAAGAATTCGTAATTTCCTTTTGCTAGTAGCACATGATAAGTTAATGACCAACCAGCAAAGACACAAGCGGCATCTCACAACATCACCAGCATGCTCTAGATGCCTGCTAGCTTCTGAATCGACGCTTCACGTCCTAAGGGATTGTCCACATGCTTCCTGCATCTGGCAGCGTATACTACTGATCCCAAGCCGATCCAACTTCTTTGATACTAACTTACCCCAATGGTTGTTCACAAACCTTCGCTGCGGCAAGCACTTTGATAATCCAAACTAGCCAGTTATCTTCGGCACTACATGTTGGTACATCTGGAACTAGAGAAACAAAAATATTTTTGATGCAAATTATCAGATTCCACAAGCCCTATCTTTGTGATTGTACACCAAGCGCGCATGTTTGTAAATGCTTGGATTTGGACATGTGCATTAGCAGGAGGGAACAAAGGTATCAGGGACATTAAATGACACCCCCCTCCTTGCAACTAAGTAAAATGCAACATTGATGGATCAATATGTTACGTATCAGCCAGAGAGAACCGCACAGGAGCCGGAGGCTTAATACGTGATGAAAATGGAGCTTGGTTGAGAGGCTTCGTGGCCAACATGCATGCAAACACTATCGAAGAAGCTGAACTCAACGGTGCAAGACAAGGACTTAACTTGGCTCATGACCAAGGGTCACCAATGAGTCATCCTTAAGATTGATTCCAAAGAAGCTGTTGACTTCATTCAGGGAAGGAAAACCGCCTTGCCACAAATTCTAAACTTGATCTCGGGCATCAGGAAGTTGATCGAGAAATTCTTGGACTTCAAGTTAGTCCACACATATCGAGAAGGTAACATCTGCGCGGACCAACTTGCAAAACTCAGTATAAGATACTCATCCGGCACCCACACACTTACGTTCCCGCCAAGCCAACTGTCTAGGATGCTTTTTGCATATGCTAAGGGGCTCTCAGTCCCTCGATTTGTATGAATTTGTAACTTTGGGCCGAGGCCCCGTTTTATGATCGAAAATAATTTTTTTTTATGATAGCAACACACATAATGACAATAGGAATAAAGGGGAAAATTCTTAAGCATTGTGAGAATAGGAGTGAGGAGTAACTTTATCACGTATGTATGGAGCATTGAAATTTGAAAAATGATAATAATTGTATTCAATAGGAATTTAGCTATTCTCCTTTTTTATAATTAAAAAAAAAGAGAGTAAATATTTAAGTACAGTTTTGATTAAATATGTTCCAAATAATTACTATTATTTAATACTGATATATTTTAAAAAACATATAATTAGGATTATTTACTAATTATTTTTAACATTTTATCATTTAATCTGTTTCAATTATAATTTTTTTTGTATATAGCCCTAGGTTATAAATTTATATTTTTTTCCACAAACTTATCTCGATTTGTCAATTAAATCCCTCTATCAAATTCCATCAACTTAATTCTTTAATAATTATGAAATATTATTTTTATCTTTACTTCCTTAATACAATGGAAATACTTAAAAACAAAGAAAGGGTACAAATAATATTTGAAAATTATTTCTTCAATGATTATGAAATTTTTTTATCATGTTATTATTGTTTTTATTTTAAATATATTATTTATATTAAACAAGTAAGGGTAAAAAAATATTTTATAATCATAAGTATAAAGTTAACATAATAAAATATGATCAAAGGACTTGATTGATAAACCAAAAAAGTTTATCGAGTAAAATTTGTAATTTTATATTTAAAGTTAAACCTTGAAAAATGTTATAATTAAGAAATATTAAAAGAAATAATCCTATAATTAATTATATATTATATTAATATAATTACATCTTATAAAGACTAAGAGTAATAAGTTACATATTATTATAATTATTATTCGAATATATATATATATATATATTTAATTTCATTATCGCTTCTAGACATTTTCTAATTCCAACGAAAAAAATTAGAGGAATAAAATTATTCTTAGAAATAGCAAATTAATTGGTGAGCATAATGTGATGTTGCAAAACGCTTCTTTTTACTAAACATGCCTTAGGGGTGCGACTAACAGAATTTGATATTTTCATATGAATTATTTTCATAAAGCTCCCTTGAATTATAATAGAAAATTCAGGTATAACCCTAAAATATAAAATTTATTAACCAATTTAATCTAAAATCTAATATTAAATTTATTCATATTATTTTCATTTATTAAATTATTAATTTATCCTTCTAAAAGATTATTTGTCTCTCTACAATCTCTCTCTCCTCTGTCCAAACTCTCTTTGCGCTCTCTTCTCATTCTCCATCTGCTCGCTCTCTTTCTCCTCACTTTCTCTCTCCCTGAACTCTCTTCTCTCTCTCTCTCTTGCTCGCTTGTCGCCATGCAGGGTAGGCTTCTGCATGAGCTTTCGCATGGCTACGCGAGCTCGCGCGAGCACACCATGCGTGAGCTCGCGCGAGAGCTCTCATACGACGACGCGAGCTTGCGCGACTTGTGCGAGCTCACTGCCTCGCGCATGGCGAGCTCAGAGAGGGAGATATGAGAGTGGGTGAGCAAGAGCCCAAAGAGAGGAGAGAGCGCGAGCAAGAGAGAGTAAAAAGAGAACTGAGAAAGAGAGTAGACGACACGAGAGGGAGTGAGCGAGAGAGAATGAGCGGAGAGAGAGGTGATAGAGTTGATATTTTTTTTAATAAGGAGGATATAATAAGAATTTAATAAATTAAAATAATTTAAATAAATTTAAGATCTGATGATTGAATTAAATTGTCCTATTAGAAAAAATTTAGACCTATTTTTGTTCGATTTTATATTTCAAAATTATATCTAAATTTTTACTATAGTACAAAGAAGATTTATGCGAATAACCCATTTCCAAATTAGAATTGAGATTTTTTTAACTAAGAAATCATTAAATTCTTCATTATTTTTTTTTACTAAGAAAACCTCGGGATGCAGAGAAACAGAAGTATGCATGCTTAAAATGGAGGGGATGTTCCAAACAAGGGCGAGGTGGGACTTGATAACATACGTACGAGACCTATTGTACTGAAAAAAATGGACAGGGTCTAATGAATCAAATCAAAGAATTACTACTCCAGTAAACAGGCATTTCATTATGATGCCATAAGGATTATCTCCCTTCCCTTCGACATTCTCAATAGTAAAAAAATACAGTTTTTACACATTAATTACAAAATTCCAAATCCATATGCTGCTTAAACATATATCCAGTAACCAAGAACAGGAATACTCATATTTTCACTGCAAATCATCAGGAAGTAGATATCGGAAGTAGATATCACGAAGGATGATATTTCAATACCCGATCAGGCACAAATTAAATAAGAATAGATCGGACGGACGTGACGACATCATTAGGAGTTCTTTTTTTTAGGAAAAAGGAACTTTTCACATATCTTCAAACCATATAAAATTAGCCTCTGATTTGCCCTCGGTTTGAAACTTTCTGAACATTAGATGAGGAGTGGCCAGAGGAAACATAAAAGTGATAGTTCCATAACTTGCAATATCCTTATCTCACACAAAACAAAACAGAATGAAACATGCATACAGCTACAAAATCTTATCTAAAGGGACAATTCATCACATTTCTGCCGTATGAACAAGCAATCAAGTCTACTCTTCCCAAGCACTACTGAATAGGCTTAATCTTGAAATGAAGTGAAATCAGAGAGAAAACGAAGCACTTGAGATCCTGCAAGCAACAAAGAGGTACAGTTAGCATATTAACAATCACTACACAGAAAATATCATGAAACTCTAACAATGTTCTCTCCCTATGGCTTTTCCCAAAGTAACACCTAAACTTTAATATTAGTCACTTACCTCCCTCCAATTTTTCAAGTCTTTCAACTTCACCTCAATATGGTAATAGTGTTAACTTTTCATTATCTTAAATTTGCAATATTTATTAAATTACTCTTTTAACCTAAAATAAAAATATAGAAAAATAGAAAAAAATAACAAAATAAAGCCGAATTTCAATGGAAGTGCACCTCTTATTGAACAGGGCGCTCGGGACTGCCCTTATTTTTTCCAATTTTTCCTTTTTCTGTGATTTATTTAGAGGATACAAAGCAATTTATAAATATAGAAAATAAAAGATAAACGAAAGGTTAACACTATTAGCGGTTTGGAGTAAAGTGAAAACCTTTGAAAAGCACAGGGAAGGTAAGTGGTTGAAAAAATATTAAAGTTCAGATGTTAGTTCGAAAAAAGTTGATAGTTTAATGAAAACGGAAAAAAACCTTCAAAATATAGGCATACTAAAAACCAAAATGACATCACCAGCTTCAGATATCCAAGAAAATCAACTCATGACATGTGAATATAAACATAGCAAGAAAATGCATAACAAGAATAATAACACTTCCGATCGTCAACATCCAAAATGATGTCTCCAATAGACACCTGGGAGTTGATACCTTTTGGAGCTCACTTCGAGCACTTGGTACGTGCGGCCATGGATGACATTTATAGCCATCACATGTTGGAGGAAAGAGATGCTACAAAGAGAACATCGTATATCATGCATCCTCTTCTATCAAAGAGTGGGATTTTGGCTTTTAGGGAGCACTTCAAAATGCTCCACTACACACTTGACATTCTCTTTTGCTATTATAATGCAAGTGGATGGCTACCGAAATGTGTAGTCATCCTTTCCTCTCTCTCTCTCAAAAAAAAGTGATACTACTATGCTACACAAAAACTATGGAGCTTCATGAACTTTATGGCTCTTTGAATTGGAAAGTGTGCCTAACGGTAAGAATAATTACATATATGGAATGAGATTGTTTCAGCCAATCACCTGTATCCTTTCCCATCTTTATTAAATATTCTAGTTGACAAATTAGGCACACAAACTAGCTTTTTGACAAATCCATAAACCAAAATTATATAAAACAATAACTTGCAGTTCATCCAACAGAAAATTCGAGAACATTCTTTTATCAGATTCATGCAATCAAGTAGCATGCTTCACCTTTAGTCCATTCCTTGCAAATTCCGTGATCATCTAACATATCATGAGACAAGTAATTTCCACATCATTCCTTTATCTGCTTCTTTTTTTTGTGTGTGAAAGGGAAAAGGATGGTTCAAAGATGCTAGTCATATCTGCTCATCATCATGTAACATATCATGAGACACGTCATTTCCACATCATTCCTTTATATGTTTCATGTTTTTTTTTGAAAGGGAAAAGGATGGTCCATGATGCTAACGATCATGTGACAAGTACCGAAAGGACATGTTTCTTTTCCATCTAAAGTTACATGTTTACTACATGACATGTAACGTCAGGCTTGACATTACAAACAGCATTGACCTAAATTATTGTTGAAAAAACTCACATAATTTCAATCATCCTTGAGACAGCTGCAGCAATCCATCTCTCCAAAAATGTAACCCTGGACCGCACAAGCTCCGTTCACTTTTCCAATCGGATGGAAGGCTGGGAGCAGTAACACGATCCAGAAGTAGTGGTGGCTCCTCAGTCTCCAAATGAAAATTCTAAGCTTGTGCGTCTGGGGATTGGGAGTTACTGGACAGTGGACCACATTGGGAGGATATATCTTGATTGGAGAACTGACATCGCCCCCCTACAGGAAACCAAGTTGGAAGTTTTTGCTGATGTTAATTGAACCCTCAGCTCAATGAGCAGACCTGGCAGCTTGGTGATTGGATTGCCTTATTGTCTACAGCCCTGCTTTATTTGCTGACAGTATTGCCTTCTAGGATGAGATATTGATGATCAATTTCAACTGTCAGCTAGCTAACGAGGTTTGGCGTCATGCAAACATCCTTTGGATCTCTGCGGGTTCTGAATCTGTTTTCCGGGCCACTTTCTGATGAGGTGGTATCCTTTCCAGGCTTAGAACCTTTTGGTCCAGGAAGATCAGGTGAAGCTCTTTGCTCTGCTGTGGACTTTTCGACAGTATAACGGAACTGGATGGTCCTTCATGACGGTAGTTGAAAACATTTTGGCGCATACACTAGCGTTATTTAAGGAATCGAGCTTTCTTTGAAAATTTATCATTTTACCAGATGTACCTAACGCCTGTAATTCTCTCTAAATTGATGAATCCTGGATGATCAACACACAGGTTAATCATTCTTCTTCCATAAAAAAAAATCTGATATGTTTGCTTTAACTCCCATTTCTGAAGTAGAAATTATCTTACACTACTGATTATGCTCATTTGCAACCAATTTTGACACCACGAAAGTGTGCGCACGTAGTGAATAAAGAAAAGAAAATGATAATGTGCAAGCTTACATCTAAAAGCATTCCAAGTAACATTTTGGTTGACAGTCAACAACCATTTTCATTTTGGTGTAGGCATTGCTAGTCCAAAGTTGTCCTCCCCTTGGATGTTGTTTCTCACAATCTTAACACTCAAACTCACCAATCCACTCGTGTTTAACTCATACACAATGAACACACCAGAACAGATTGATTTCTGATGACAGTCATATGCAAAACAACAAAATGAAGAACACCCAGATGAAGATGATGATAACTGATGTTTATCATTTGTTAATCAGTAAAATAACTGCATCATTGTCTTGAGTATTTATACTCTAAAATATTATATAACTGCTCAATGATAAGAGCAACCCATACACTAAAACATTAAAGAAACTACTTCTGCAAGTAACTACACAGACATGGCATATAACTGCCAAACATAACTAAGAAAAATATAACTGTTAGTTTATTAAAGGCATGGTCTTTAAATGAGTTGAGGTAGATGAAATTTGATTTAAGCATGCTTCAGCCTCCAATATTGGACACCAAAATGAAAATGGTTGTTAACTAATCGAAATTCTTAGTCGCAACTTCAGTTGTTAAACTATGTTATCTAAAACCAAAAATGCTTTGATGCAGTGAATTGCAGGGCAGAAAAATAAGTTAGGAATGCTAATATATCAAAGACTTACAACTAGTAAGCAAAACTTGTAACCCTTCCATTATCGATCAAATGTAAAATATTTTGACACCCAATTATAATGATCTGGCGGAGAAGGTTCTTATAGACAGGCCAAAATATCTACGTTTAAAATGGAGCAAAATATTTCGAAATGAAACCCATTAAGAAAACAATGGATAGAGGAGAAGAAAAATAGGGATCAAACCTGGACGAGGTAGTAGAAGACGCGAAGGCCTTCGGGGTCTTTGCTATTCTGCACGTCAACAAGGGATCCGATCTTTGCAGTGGTGAAGGAGATGTGCTGGTTCCCCATAACAATCTCCAGCTCCTGCCGCCCCACGATGTCCGGCTCCGGCCAGTTGTTGTCGTCCTCCTTCATTATCTACAACGTTTTTTTATCCCATAACCAACGCATCAAAAATCGTTTAGCAATGAGAGAAGGAATCAACCACAAAGACAAACCCTAGAATTCGAGATCAGCGAAGGCGGACGAACCTCGGAGTCGGCGATGATGCGGCGGCACTCGCGGAAGACGGCGGGGGTGAGGAAGACTTCCTTCCGAATCATGGTGTCGTTCTTGTAGTTGGAGTTGTTGGCGTATCGGAGCTTGCCGTCGGGGCGGAACTCGAACTCCAGGAACTCGTGACCGAACTTACCCTTGTGCCCCACGTAGTATCGCAGGTAGAACTCATCCTGTTGCTCGCCGGCCATTGCTCAGCAGCTCTTTCTCGAGCTCTCGTCGTCGTCCGCCGCCGCCGGCCGGTCTTTCTCTCCTGCTTGCTATTTATTTATCACCACTACGCCAAGATGTGTTACCTTCGAGGGCCTTCGCCTTGTGCCGTCCAAATATCGTGGGTGCTCCCGGCGTGCGCTTCTTGCCACTTTTGTGGGCCTCCGAGTTCACCAATTACGATGGCCCAGAGATAACAATGTCAAATTAAGTGGGCTCGGTCCGTTTCTTCATTCGTTCCCCGAAAATCTAATTTCAAGTCATCGACTCCAAGCACTATCCCAAAGAAGTTATTATCCAAGAGGCATGAAAGTAACTTCAATCGAGAGAGAAAGCAGGGCCATCACAACAATTACAAGTTGAGTGCTTAGAATGCACGTGGTTTGAAGGATGATTGATTGGATACTCGAGAAGCATAATCTTTGTTCGATCCGTCCTCTCCTTGTTACTCGTTCAACCTTGGCGCGTGAGAGAACGAACGAGAACGTCCCTTATCTTCGAAGGTTTTCAACTTGCGGAAAAGAGAATTTTCTAAAACTGTCCTCATCAAGAAAGATGATTGCGGTCTCAGGTATGTGGTCGGCGTCGATTTTGATAAAAATCATAGTAGAAGGTCGAGGGAAGATATCATTGAAGTGTGCTTTCTCTATCTACTAAAGCAACAAGCGCAAATCTATTTTAAACTAGCGTAAGCTTTCGCTTTCGTAATAAGGGGACTAAGAGCTGGGAAGAAATACAGGTCGATTTATTTAAGTTATAATATAAGGTCATGTTTCTCAAAAACTTTTTATATGTTTCATAATTTATATTATTTTATTTATGATAAAAAATAATTACAAAAAAATATGGGATGTTTATCAAAATAATTTTGATCCAAGTAATTAAGTTTGAAAACTATATAAATTTAGCTTGAATTTTATAAATTTGAATCATTACGACGTATCCAAATGCATATATCAAACAAATTAATTTATAAAATAATTGATATATTTTTCTACAAATAATAATATATTAATATCTATTATCCTAAATTCTTATTATATTACACTTAATAAAAAATTTGTTATTGATGTTAAATTAATAATTAATTAATTATACTACTAATATAAATCATGATAGGTAATTTAATTATCATGATAAAAAATATTGTTAAGATTAATAAAAGTAATCATATAATAATTTATACGTATTAGATTATTTATATACTAATTTATTAAATTATTTTAATAAAGACTCAAAGGACAATCGTCAAAAATAAAAATAAAGTAGATCCCAATAAATTCAAATATATATTAAATAATGTGAAAAAATAACCTTTATGAAAATGCCCTCTAGAAGTTAAAGAGGATTTACAGTATTTTAAGAATTAAGAAAAAACTAATTAGTGACAATATTCAAAGTATGGTGTCACGTCACTATCTATTTCCAAGTCTGAGCAAAATAGTAAGACACTAAGGGGGCGTTTGGTTGGGGAATAAGACCTGGATTAAGGTCTTATTCCCCATTTTTTTGCCAAACGCTCAAAAGAATAGTCCTGGGTCTCACACAACATTTAATACTGGAATAAACTTAAACTCATCTTTTTGTATTCCAAATAGACTCAAGATTAAAATATTCTTGATGGATTAGGGTTTGGAGAATACAAGATGGATTAAAAATATTTAATCCATCTACAGTTAAAAGTGAACCAAACGGGGTCTAGAAGTTTTCTTTATTTAATTTATCACTTTTATTTTCTCAAGTGAATTTTAGCCTTAATGATTGCTTATTTATCTTTGTATAAGTGGCATAATTCAGTACACTCATTTGTACATGGATATAAAAAATAGCTTCTCAATCGTATAGTATTCTCATCTAGGTGGTAGAATATTGATAAAAAAAATCAGCTTGGCATACATTATTCCATTATTTATTTCAGATAATTAACTCTCTTTTTTATTTATCACTATAAAAAACATAAATATAATAATTATAAAAAACATTCTTATATTTCAATAGATTTCATATCAGATCATATATTTAATTCATGTCCTCCAACTAAGCCATAATAGTCTTGGCTAAAGACAATCAACTTAATTCCTTTTTTTTCAAATTATTTATTTTGAATATTCGCTCGAGTTTTATCATCTAGATCTTAATTATCTTCGAGTATTGCCCACTCTCAAATTCATTAATTTTATTATCCTTGATTTTACTTCACTTAACAAATCAGGTCACCATTACAAGTATATATAATTTAATCAATCATCGAAGATTAAGCGATCCAAATGAGAATTGGCTCATTACCTTTATCCATATGTTGTGAATATGCATTCGTACTTGATCCATCGAATCAATCAACTCATCTGATGCATCTCTATCGCATAGTTTAAATCATTTTACTTACATTTCTTATATAATATTATCAATCATATCATCAATTACATTATGTATATTATCAACATACATTATAATATCAATCTTTTTTTTTACTTTTCAAGTAGCTCAAAGTATAAGTTAAAAGGCACATAATATCATTTTTTATGGGCACGATATCGACCAAGAACGATTGCTCACAATAGGTCTTGATATCAACTAAGAGCTATCACTCGTAACAAATCCCAATATTGACCAATATTTATTACTTTAAACAAGTTTTGATATCAATCGAGAGACGTCATCATACCAAAGGTTTTCATTTAGGTTTGGCAAATTTAACATTTTTCTGTAAACAATACATATCTTAGGTTGAAAAGTTTTAATTTTTTGTTTCATCTATAGTACAATGTAACATAGTACAATCACCAGCTAAGATAGCATTATCTTTATATGCAAATAAAATATCACTTATCTCATAAAAATATTAACAATTTCATTTATATTCCAATTTACATATCATAGCATGCTTAGTATATGTCTATACTAGAGTATGCATATGTTTGTTTTACTAAACTACATCACTATGCTACTTCTAGCATACATCATCACGAGTTAAAATCACTGTAAACATGATGCAACAAGCATAAACATATATATACACGTGTGAGTATAACAAGATAAATTAAGCAAGCACCACTCATATTTTCAACTTTATTTGAATCTACATACATCCTTGTATTGGATTTAAAGCTTGAATTTCTGATACTATGACTTATAATGCCTCAGACTCACGATCAAGGTGTCATAAAAGTGTTATTGTCATTCTACTTATTTGAATTCAAACTTCACAACTCACGACTCTAATGTTAGTAGATGACCATTGTGGTCATAGCCAACCCAGGCGCGTGATTACCGGAGGATGATTTTCGCACGTGGTGATGAGCGTTGGACGTGAGTTGGCAGTCAAACGATGCACATCAATTGCTCATACGTTGCGAGCAAGCTCAACAGATGATGGTACAATCTCTGGACAACTAATGATGAGGATCGCGGGATATCTATTGACGAGTGTTGCTTGACAATGCCGAGACACAATCAAGGGCTGTGGCAGGGGTAAAACTAGCTATTTAAATTGCCATTTTTTTTACATAACATTTGCTATAAACCTATCAAAATGTCGTATATATATAAATAATTGGGCCAAGCTCATATCATAAAAATGCAAGGTAGAAACTATAAATGGCATGCCTCAATGGAAGTCGACAAAATATCAAAATCAAATGGACACAAAAGGTTCATGAATCGAATGTCCAAAGTCTATATTTAGTAACAAGAAAAGAAAAGATATAATATAATCCTCTCTTATCTCTCGCACATGCAATTCTGATTATTTTCTCTTTTTGTATCCATTTACACAAGCAAACAAACAAGAATCACTTCTCATAAAAGATATTTTCCTTCTCACATATAAGATAATAAAAAAAGAGGAATAGAGGGGTGAACACAAAGAGCTCACTCAGAAACATGATTTCAAAAAAAAATATATAAAAACTAAAAATAATCCAAATGAAAATCAAAGCTCATAAATTCATCATCAAGATGCAAACAACATGCATGTCACACCTAGCTTCTTAACAAGAAAATACATGCCATATTTGTAAAACAAATGCAAATTAAAACATGTTACGCTTGATCCAATATTCATGTGTTATGATACTACCTCGCCAACTATGAGTATCTTATCACATTTGCCATGAGTTGGGTCCAACAACCCACGTCAATCATGCCCCTAATGACTCCATTGCATCCTCCATAAATATATCATCTCATCTGCCACAAGTGGGATCCAATAGCACATTCCAATCGCGCCCGCAAATGGCCCCATCTCGTCCTCCACGGGAGGTCCAACAACCTGCACAACCATGGGTGTTCGTCGGGTCGGATCAACTCGATGAACTCGACGATTCGAACTGATCCAATATTAATTAGATCGTGCACAACCGACGCTTCGTGCCCCAATTGCCCCATCTCATCCTTATGAGAGGTCCACCAACATGCATAATGCGGCTTTGTATTGCAATGACTCTTATCACTATAATCCAACACAAACACATCACATCACTCTCGAAAAAATAATGAGAGAAAAAAGAATGAAGAGTGAAAAGAGGATGATAATTTTTAGTTAGTTAAACGAAAAAAAATATTAATTTTAATTTTTAAAAGAATCTATTCAAACAGAATAATTTTTACCTCTTTCCTCTGTTACCTTCATTTTCCCTCAATTCAAACAGAGTTAGTGCCTTCACTTGAAACATTGATCCAAACAGCCAGACGAATGACAAGGGAATTACCACCTCATAAAAAGTGTATTGGCGAGGAAAAAATCTGTGAGCTTTGCTTTTAACTTTAAGGTAGATTGATGATCTTAACAGAGGGATTTTTGTCCTTGGTTAAAATAAATGTGATTAAAACGAGGTCTTTTAGTGTTAATATTATTATCCAAAAATATATTGGATGTCAGTTAGTCATGTGAAGCCGAGACGATAAATATCATCCAAAGATACATTTTTCTAAATCAATAAATGAAATCAAAGCCACTTTCACACCGTGGACTCCTTGCTCTTGAGTATTTTCTAGGTTTCATCTTATATGTGCGTAATAAGTTTCTTGGTTGAAGACTGAAGAGTGGAGGACAAATAACTTTGCTTATCTTGCAATGGAAGCGGAGGGATGTTGGCCTCCTCTCTACCATTTTTTTTCTCTTTTTTCTTTTAGGTGTAAACCAGCTTGTATAGAAGCCCAATGCCCCTCTTACTCAAAATATGGAAATGAAAAAGGAGAAAGGATCAGAAAACACACATATATTTTTTTTTGTGTAATTCAAGTTTTACAATTTTTTACATCTTGCAAACCAAACAAGACCTGCTACACACTATGCCAATAATCTCTATCATTACATTTTTGTTTTGTTATTTTCCTAAAATTTTATTATTTATTTATTTTTGTTTATTATTATTTTGCTACCACCCTTCGCAACTCATTTTTATTTTTATTTACTTACAAATATGAACAAAGAAAAATGACATTTCTATCCTAGAAAATAAATGTCAAAATACAATAAGATAAGTATAACACCAATATATACACTGTGTATTTTTTAAATATAATAATATATTTTGGACCAAAACTACAAGTAATTTACTTCAAAAAAGCATACCGTGCATATAATTTTGTGGTATACTTATCAGCCTTCTAAAATTACCGTGCATATAATTTTGTGATATACTTATCAGCCTTCTAAAATTATCATATATGAATGAAATGTAAGTGAATTTCAAGCATTCACTGCATCGGGATTTGTGTGAATTTGAAAGGAAAGAAAGGGAAAAAGGAAAAAAATACAAATATGCATCAAATGTTAATTTTTTTAAAAATCAAAAGAAGAATAAAATAAATTTGTGCATAAAATAACAATTTTAAATATTTAAAATTTTAAAAAATGTAGCAAATAAATAATCGCAATGATAATTTAAATTAATATTATAAAGTAAATGATAACAAAACTTAAATAATCGATAACATATAATTATTAAAAATGATAAAGTAAACATTATTAAGTCATGCATAACTCATAACACATTTAAATATAGTGAGAACATTACTCAACCAATTACTTCGCAAATTGAACTAAAAATAAAAGAATTATATAAATAAAAATTATACATAAAAAATAAAAAAAAAGAAAGGTAAAAATATAACATAAGCAAATACTAAAAATAATAAAGTTAATACGAAATGAAAACTTTAAATAAGTAACGTAACAAAACAAAAGGTAAAATACAAATTTTTTGAATAAAAGATGGCAAAGTAAATGCTAATAAGCTGTTAAATTTAAAGAAAATCTAATATAATAAAATTAAATACTTATGTAAAAATATCTATATGAAATATAATTGAAATACAAAAGAATCTTTTAATAAATATATAATTAGAAATAAATTATCTCATCATAAATTATTTTTTTAATAGTAAATAATACTTTATTCCAATTAGTTCAACCACACACTGCAAGAATTTCCGGTTGGGAATTGAGGAGAAAAATAAACAAGAAATTGGTGTCCCGCGGAGCTGTCCGTAGCCTGTCAGGCAGACCTCTGGTTGGTGCTGCTTGGATGACATGACTCATTACCAATTCTACTTTATTAGACTTGCCAGTTCATACTAATTTCTTCTCCTATAAAATGGTGAATTAATATACTAAAAAATTTTTTAAGAAACGATTTAAAGTAATTGAGTTAATTAATGTCTACTATATTTTTTGTACTTGCAGGATGTCTAATATTATAAAGTTCATAAAATCAGAAAACAACGTAACATCCATAAAAGAATTAATAATTGAATGAGAATAATCTAAAATACAAATTGTGAATGGGATTGACATTTTAGGTTCATTGGCAATAGGAGAGTCTTAAAGGTGAACACGAACGAACCGAGCAAATTAGATCAATGTTTAAAAAATTTAATAAATAAACTAAATCCAAGATCTATATTAAATTTAAAAATTAAAATAAATTTAACTTTTTTGTTAAATTTCAAAAATCTAACCTAACTTATATGTTATTAAACTATATTTACTAATTAATATATATATATAATTTAAATTATTTTTATAATATAAAAAAATATTATGCATGCACTAAAATTATTAACAATCTTGAATAAAAGAAATCATTGTTTCTCTTTTAAATTTATTTTTAAATTAAAATTACTAATAATCTTGATTTATATTTTGAATATTCTTTAAAATTTATAATACATATGTAACAAACAATATTTAAAATAGACCAAAAGCTTCTACCAACTAAAGTAATAAAGTAATATGTAAGTTTTAAGTCACCACTCTCTCCTCTTCCTCTCTCGCCCTCTCAATATATAAATCTCCAAACTCCTTCATTCTCTCCATCTAATTATACCATTAGCAGCCACTCACATTCTTCGACTGCCTCTCTCTCTCTCTCTCTCTGTGTGTGGAGTGGGTAGAGAAGAAGTGAGATGGATTCTCATGCACCTATGTTGGCTTTAGCCTTCTCCTTCGCCCTCGTATCCACCTGCATTGCTCAGGCCCCAGCCAGAGCGCCCGCCAACGCGCCGCCGACCACTGCCACCCCTCCCTCCGCCGTCGCCACGCCACCGCCGACCGCT
>LTAE01000866.1:31846-100060 GCA_001647135.1 Pontederia paniculata
TATTATTATTATTATTATTATTATTATTATTATTATTCCTTCCTTTTGGTTAATTTTTTTTTCAAAGAAAAAATACATGGTTATTTTTTTATATCCATGAGAGAGAAGTTTTGCTAAATTTTACACTTGTAAAATGTCACATCGTGTACTTTTTAAATTACGAAAATTATTATATGATGATATATAACCATAACAAATACTTTACATGAACACTACTTAAATTTAGGCTTTGTTTGACACGTATTTAAATTAACGTCTATAGTAACGTATAGTGTGTTGATCAAGTCAATACGTTAGTTAAGGTGTTTGGTAAGCACAATTAATAATAGAGATAAACGATGGAAACTCAGCGTTTTGAGACGCTTGACAGACCAACATCTAGGATAGCGACAAGCTTATTAAATTTTATTTTCAAATATACCCTCAAAATATTTTAATATTAGTTAATATTTGTATGAGACACTTATTATTTTATATTACATGATCACTTTATTATTTATTATTACTTTATTAACTTATAAATTATTTGGTCAGATATTTATTTTATTAATATTTATTAATATTAAAATATTTAAAATAAAAAATATGTTATTCAACTTATGATACATATATTAATATAATTTATTAAATAATTGTATGTACCCTTTTTAATCATTTTATATTTATTGATTTGTTCAAACGCTGCATTTGCCAAACACTTTTATTAAATTTAATAATTCACTCACTATTGCTAATCGCTAATCACTATTCGTTGTTAACCGTTAGTACATGCCAAACAGAGTCTTAACGTTAAACGACTGACTTAGGTGAACTACGAGCAAGAAACATGCAAAATGTCCTAACTTTAGAAATATAATCCAATCACCAATAATTCTCTTTTAGAAAGTAACGTATACAATTTAATTCAGCTGAAAGATATTTTTCAGAGAGAACCATAATCTCATTTAAGAGAGCAAAAATGAAATATATATATAAATCTTAAAAAAATGGATTATTTTTTTTTATACTCAATTAAGTCGATGAATAAATTTTTACACCATATTTTTCTTCTAATTATAAAGCTAGTCTCAAAATTGGGTCTGAAAAAATGTCATATTAATAGCAAAAAAGAAAGTATTGTTTCTACATGCATCGATACAACGGATTCGGTTCAACTGATTATCGGGATTTTTAGGAGAGATATTTTCTTAGTTTAAATTTTTATACTCTTCAATGTTATGAAAAATCAATTCGAACCAACAATTTTTTAAAGATGTCAAAAGTTTGATATAAGATAATAAAATACTTTTCCATCTTTTAATTGTTAGATCTTCAAATCCACATACCTCCCTTTGTGAAAAAGTAGGGGTGTTCGTCGGGTCGAATCGACTCGATGAACCCGACGATCCGAATCGAACCAATCTCAATTGGATCGGATCGGATCGTTGATCGGGTCGAACCCGAACCGACCCGATCATAACCCGATCATCAATGGATCGGGTAGGGTTTTAATTTTTCGAACCCGATCAACCCAACCCAACCCGATGACCCGAACTTTTATATATATATTTATTAAATTAAAACTAATTTATTCTTAATAAAATTTTATATTACTTTAAAATTAAAGTATATTATAAATTTATACTTTATATCCTTTAAATCATTATAAAATATTAGAAAAAATATGTTTCTTCATTTTTTAAAATATAATTGATGTTAAGTANTACTTTAAAATTAAAGTATATTATAAATTTATACTTTATATCCTTTAAATCATTATAAAATATTAGAAAAAATATGTTTCTTCATTTTTTAAAATATAATTGATGTTAAGTATTATAAAAAAATAATTAAAAATATATGAAAAAAATTCAATCGGATAAACCGATGATCCGACCCGATCCAACCCGACCCAATGAAGGTCGGGTTGGATCGAATTCGATGACTATTTTGTCATCAACCTGACTCAACCCAACCCGAACAAAATCGATCGGATTGGGTCGGATTTGAGTTCGGGTCGGGTCAAACCCGATCCGTGAACACCCCTATGAAAAAGAAATTATAAATTGCTATCGGACTACATGGCCAGTGTGAATCATGATCTTTAGAAGGTTGTTAGCCTATTAATCCAATTCGAAATGATGAATTAAAATTTTAAATTTCTCAAAATTTCGATATCGACATTTTATAATTCAAAAAGTCGTTATTTTTTAAAGTGATTACCTGACGCTATTATCTCTATTAACTAGTTCAGTCATAATGACTGAATTTTAAGAATTATCTCTCACCTTCTCAATGGGCTATTGCCACTATATTTATTTATTAAGGATAAATATATTATCTCTCTTCTGAATTATGATCGTGTGAGGGTACGAACTTTGGAAAAAGTAATCGAATTAGGAATCAATTATAACATTTTCTTCAACGATAATGTTTTATTTATTTAATTTCAGTATCCCATAGTAGGGTCTTAAGTTTGTTCGCATTTCTCATATTATGAAGGGAAAATTGGCTACATGTCTCTCAATTAGCAAAAAATGAAAAATTTTGTCTAAGTATTATGGATAGTTAGTAAAAAAAAGTATTAACAAATTAAATTCGAGGTTTAAACTTTTATGTTATCTTCTTAAATAAAATTATTCATGAGTTTAATAAATACATAAATCATCATTCAAGATATTACTGATTGAGATTATATCTAACATAATCAGTTCATTTTTTATCCATAAATTCATTTTTTTTCAATATAACTATTTTACCTAAATTGCAGTCTTGATTGACACATATTTTGCACATTCATTAAACTTATTAATTATGTACAAGTAATATTACAAATTTTACACCAAAAAATTTCATTAAAAATTAGATAATTTTTAGCATCGAGATTTTTTTTTCCACATTTTTTACGGAACTCAAATTTATTACATTTTGAAATTTAAATCTCACACATTAATTAACAAGGTTAGTAATACAAGCTTCTCCTACAAACTTGTAATGATTATCAAGATGTGTCACTTACTCCCAACAATCATAAATTATATTCTTTACCATTCAAAGACAGAGAAAGCCTTCGGCCCTGTTTGGTATCAGAACAAGAAAAATAGGAATTAGTAGGAATATTCCTTTTTTATTCTTGTAAGAAGAATAGAAGTGAAATGTTAATGAGATATTCTTGAGGTGTGTTTGGTTGATTAGTTACTATTCCAATGATATTATTAAATATAAAAATTACTATATACATTATTAAATATATTAATTATTTATTAACATTATAAATTTTAATTAATTAATATAATTTTAATTATCGAGTTAAATAATTATAAATAATTATTAGTACTAATTTTAATATACAAATAAATATGTTTAGAATAATATATAATTAGTCTTCATTTTATATTTAATAAAAAATTAATTACTAAATAATTATAATATTATATAAATGAATTAATATAGTGTCCATGTCATATATAATTAGTCTTTATTTTTAATAATAAATTAACTATCAAATAATTGTGATAATATAATAAATAATTAATATGTAAAACTGTTAATATAAAAATATTTATAATATTGTATTTATTATTAACGTTATATTTTTGTACAGAATTTAATAATAAAAAAATATTAATTATAGATTACTGTGTATTTATTAAAATAAAATAATTTAATAAAGTAAATTAGAGAAAGAAAGAAAAGAACAAAAAATTGTTCTTGCATTGATAACAAAAAAATGTAGTTTTGCAAACTTCAAGATGATTTTAAAAAGTGGAAGAATTAGTTTATTTTATAGGTATTTGGATGCAAAAACAAGAATAAATGATTTATTCCACCTTTAT
This sequence comes from Pontederia paniculata, assembly GCA_001647135.1. Lineage (NCBI taxonomy): Eukaryota > Viridiplantae > Streptophyta > Magnoliopsida > Commelinales > Pontederiaceae > Pontederia > Pontederia paniculata. Next base: position 35,662 of record LTAE01000866.1, read on the forward strand.
GCTCGTACCAAATAGGTCCTCATCTCCGCTTGAACAGTACCACTCATTCTTGATCCTACATGCTTGATTTAATTCGTTAAAACTACAACTTTAACGCTAAAAAGAGAAATTTGACAAGTCTCGAGGGAAAAAAAGTAGCGGCAAGTTAAAAAAAAAAGAGTTTCGTTGAAGATTGTGAAAAGTTATTTTTATTTTTATGTTTAATGTGCAATTCAGCTCCATTATTTTATTACGAATAATTTTTGTGTGGGATTATATAAAAATAATAATTTTACGAAAGATATTTTTTTTCTTATATTCAATTAGTTAAAAAATAACAAAATTAAGCCATTTCCCTACTATATTTGTTTTACGATTTAACTAAAACTTATTATTTCTTTCAGGAATCAGGTATAAGATAAACTAATGTTGCTATAAAGCAAGATTTGACTTACACTGATAGGTTGCTACATTTGAGATTAAACAACAATTATTATACGATTCTTGTGGATTATAATGCATGCTCTATCGGATTAATTATTATGATTTTTAGAGACTCGGTGTTAACTTAATTATATGATTCGTCTTTTTCTCCACTCGAACCATGCAAACAAAACTAATTATCCGAGAGGAAAAAATAGTAGGAATTATAAAACCTTTTGACTGTGAGATATTCATTACTGTAACATTAAAATGATTAAACATAATCCCAACTAAATTGTTATCCTTCAATTTTAAAATATGAACAATTTTTTTATCGGTATTGTCCTACAACAAAGAAAATAAGAAATAAACCGTCCTGCTCGAAATTTAAAGTATTTAATTCTACAAGAGAAATTAAGATCATAATTACTTTATCAAGGAGAGTTTAAGAAATTAATATATCACGCGTATTTATGTGGATAAAAATTAAAAATTAAAATTACGATTAGTCTTTTTATATTATTTGTATTTGGCTCTGTATCGGTTCATAGTCATTCCCAACGAATACGTTAACATAATGGTTTATTAGTTAAAAGTAATTAATAAAAATATACATATAATATAGAAGAAAAAATGTTTCAAAATAAGAACTATTATTTCCTTACACATTTGATCAAGATTTTATTATTTACAAATGCAAAAAAAAAGAAATTAATATTTCTGACCAGATCATTCACAGGTAATTCCCTAAAATTTAATACTTTTAAACACACATATAATAGTTTTAGCAGTCTGCGACGTTAATGGAATTAATTAAAACTCTCAAGAAAAAGAAACATCTGAATAATAAAACGAACTAATAAAAAAAACATAACCCATTAAGTTTAAACATAAATAAATAACGTTAATTACGAATAGGTAGTGAACAAAGAAAGGGACAAGCTTGTAATTATTTGGTGTTCCTCTCCCTTCTCTCTGCCTTCCCACGTCGGTCATCTATTTATTAACGCCCAGCGATCCACGTCTTCTTCCCCATTTCTCGCGGAATCGATCTCTCCATCTTCCTTCCGTTGCTCACCTTCTTCTCTCCGAAGCCATCCATCGGCTCCGTTCCACAATTCGTCCACCGTTTCCGGTCAATCTCGCGTGGAAACCTCGCCGGAAGAGAACAGACCCGCCGGAGCACCTCCCCCTCGATCTTTCGCCATGAATCCGGAGTAGTGAGTGGTTCAATTCTCGATCAGATCATCTTTTTTTCCATCAGAAATTTGGTCGATTGTTGGTTTTCGATCAATTTCTCTGTTTGTGTGGATTTCACGGAATTTGTTCCTTTTTTTTCCTTGTGGTGCTTCTGGATCTTGTGATTGATCTATCGTTGAAATAGATTCCCTGGTTTCAAGATCGGTTTCGATGTAGGATGCACTTTTTTTCGGATTGACCTCTTGTTTGGGCGGATCCGGCTATCTTATTGTGAGATCTGCAAGTTCCTTTGCTTCCTGTTGCCATCGCCATGAATTAAGACGTTCGCTTGCGTTTAGTCTTCGTCTGCTGCAATATTTTGAATCTAGAAACATGAGTAAATAGAAAAGAGATGATTCGTCAGGAATGATGCCGCTAAAAATGGATTAGAATTTGCACTTCTTTCTTTTAATAGAATGATGTTAAGACGAGACTTGTGACTTGTGTGGTCGGTTCGTCATTGTGATTGGCTTAGCTTTGTCATGAATCCATAATGGCTGGCACTTGGAACCTCTCACTATTTAAGTTAAAAGTTACTAGTTTCTGCCACTGATTTGAAGTACCCAAGCGCTTACTATCTGACACGGATATATGAGTGTAGACTAAGGGTTGATTAATTGGAAAATTCTCTAAACATCTCCTTGTTTCACAATTGCCATATGTGGTATAAGGATATGTTTCATGTAAAGTAGGACACATGGTAAGGATATGATTCCATGTGGAATATAAGGATATGTTTCCATATGGATATAAGGATATGATTCCTGTAAAGCAGGACATCTGGTAAGTGTATATTTCCATATGGGATATGAGAATATAATTCAATTAACCCACACTTTAAATGCTTTAGCAAACTTGACAAGCATTGAATCATATACTTATTATCTTATATGGATATGATTTAATGTCTTTCACATATCAGTCTTCAACTGCACAGCGAATATGAATATATCATTACCGGATGTCCTACTTTAGAGAATATGCATATTGTACAGTGATGAAATTATGATTTTATTCTTTCCATTTTGAGTCTTTTTTTGCTATAGTAAATAGAAGTTACGGTGCCCCAAGGTTAGATAATTTCATGTTGTGGCATTTTCTCGTGAATTTTACATGGTTTAACAATTCTACACCCTAAAGTATTATATGCTTTTCTTTGTTAGTAGATGTAGCAACCTTGATTGATTGTTGAGGTTGAGAAACTCTACTCTGATTTGTCTGTTTCTCTTCTGAGCATTGAATGAGCTGTTTCTTTCCTCTTGTGATAGAATCATGTTTCTTTTTCTGTTACTCTGCTTTATCTTTTAGAAGTTTTGCAATTAAATTTGGCTGATAATTTTGTATTAAAGGAAACACAATTAGTAAAATATGGTGTATCAAGTTACGAAAACTCGTAGTTTTTGGTAGTAGTTTAATAAATGATATCATGTCAGTCTGTTGTATACTCATCAACTTAACAAAATTTTTGGTAGTAGTTTTTCGTATTTTCTTGAACAATCTCCACAAGGACTGATAAGTTTAGCTCTTCATTGAAATGGCATGTGTTATTGCTGGTCGCTAACCATCATAACTTTATTTAAAAAGTAAATCATCATGATTTCATTGATTGGATGCTAAGAAGACCATTTTGTTTCCCTTGTAATTTATATTTATTGGTGTATCACTAATGTCATGTAGTATGTTTATGATCCCCGTGTTTTTTTTTAGTATTTAAAGGTAAGGAAACAATCATATTATTAAGTTGAATTCTAAGGTGATTAGTGTCTCTATCTCAAAATCCTAGGTCAATCTCAGACCCATAGGTAGCTTGTTAGCGGGCCTTACTTTATTTAACTATGATTTGGTACTAATTATATTTCTATTTTTTTTCTCTCCAGTGACTATTTGTTCAAACTTCTGCTTATCGGTGATTCAGGCGTTGGCAAGTCATGCCTTCTCCTAAGATTTGCGGTAAGGAGCAAATATGCACTTCCATGAAGTAATTCATCCTTTTCCGCTAGTAAATCATTTGATTCAATTTAACGCTTAATTCTAAGCTTGCTGCAGATTTGTTTATCTTTTAATAAATAATTATATAATACTTGGTTTTCTCATTATGAAAGGACAATATGCTGTTCATGAGATTATTCTCGTTGAACTCGTACTGAAGAGGAGAAATTCAGAAGTTTCTCATTATTGAATATTCTGATTGGTCTGTCATCTGTGTTTCTTTTTGTGTAGGATGATTCATACTTGGAAAGTTATATCAGCACCATTGGAGTTGATTTTGTAAGTGATAAGTGCATTAAGGAAGTAAAAAATATTGTCCTAGAATTAAATGTTGATTGTTCGTTTTGTCCTTGCAGAAAATACGCACTGTAGAGCAGGATGGAAAGACAATAAAGCTTCAAATTGTAAGCATGTTCATTATGACTTTATGGTTATGGTACTGTTAAAATAATAGGTTATGTCATCAGAACACAATGATACTACATCCTAACAAAGTTTAGTATTTTCTACATGTACTAATTTGTTTACTTTTAATTTAGAACATGCAAGCCTGTATTCGGAAGTGATTTATTTGCATCTCCAATTTTACTCAAGTTGAATTTTGTTTCTCACTATATTCTATTTCCATTTCTTAGTGATTTCTAGAATCAAATTCCAGTTTTCCATGATTAACGATTTTTTCTGTGTTATAGTGGGATACTGCTGGACAAGAGCGCTTCAGGACAATTACAAGCAGCTACTACCGTGGTGCTCATGGAATCATTGTAAGTTTGTCAGTGATTGAATTTCTAATAAAGGAACTAGTATATGTAAACTATTTGTTTGCACCCCTAAAAAACTATTTATATGCATGTGATAGAGCTCAAGGAACTATAAAAACTGACTCAATTTGTTTGATACCGGTGCTTGGTTGAGTTAGTTATACCTTTGTGTGTAATTGTTTTTCTTATTATGTGTGGTTTCAGGTGGTCTATGATGTAACGGATCAAGAGAGTTTCAATAATGTGAAACAATGGTTAAATGAGATAGATCGTTATGCAAGTGAGAATGTCAACAAGCTTCTGGTTGGAAATAAGTGTGATCTTACTGCAAACAAGGTTGTCTCCTCTGAGACAGCAAAGGTGAGGAATTTTCGTTGCCATCTGGTTGTGATCTTGCCTTTTTCATACCACTTTTAAAAAAATGATCATGCCATTGCTCAGTGATCTCTATCCATTTGGATCATAATTATTAGGCCTCGCAAAGATTATTTCGTAATTTATCATAATGTGAAAAACTCATCAATTTGTCCACCCAGCTAGGGACTGATTCTTTTTTAAACTGCTAGGCATTTGCTGATGAAATTGGTATCCCCTTCATGGAAACTAGTGCCAAGAATGCAACCAACGTGGAGCAGGCTTTTATGGCCATGGCTGCTGCCATCAAGAACAGGTATCGTTGGTTTGACTAACCCTCTTGATAATCCTTAAGATCGAGGGTTCTTTGCGGGACATCTGACACTGACATTTAACATTTGATGCTCAGGATGGCAAGCCAGCCAACCATGAACAATGCTAGGCCCCCTACCGTGCAAATTCGCGGACAACCTGTCAACCAGAAAACCAGTTGTTGCTCCTCTTAAAGTTAATTAATTTCTAAAAGTTGCATGTAAAAAACCTAGCCACACTCGTGCCTAGCCTTGGTGATCTCTATCATATGTTAGATACCATCAGCAAAATTACATTCTTTCCAGTATTTCCCATCAACTTGTACAAATTGGATACAGTGTTTCTAATACGTTTATTTTGTTCTGCTGATTATTGTAACACCTGCGTGCTTTCATTCGGTGTGATTAATATGATTGATGATTTCGGACATTACAAATTTCAACTTATCGCACCTATTTCTATTAACTTCTATATTTTATGTCCATCGTTTTATGAGATTAATTACATGAGATGATTATTATGACATAAAATTGCAGGTGAAGCCATGAAGAAATTTGGCAAATATAAAATTCTCAGAAAATGCAAATCCTAATTTACAATGATATTCTTTCATGTGAAAACTAAATTCTATAGCTAAACTGTATTCATTGTTACGTATTGCTATTATTACAAATTTATTTTTTTAAAAAACTCTGTAGCTATAAATCACATGAAGGCATATTTTAGGAAAACTTATAACAATCATGCTAATTTATATTTGTGTGTGCTTGAAACACCAATATTTGGATTTGTGCGCATGAGCGACACCTAAATGACTCCGACTTGGTCTTGAGCCTTGAAACCTCTTCATGCGAGCATGTGAAAAGTTATGCAACCATGATTATATTACTTAATGCAATGGAGTTAAAAATATTATATTTATTATATAATAATGTGGTTTGATGTCATTGATGTTGGGACTGGACGTTTAAAATTTCACAAAAAAAATATTGGAAGATTAAAAGGAGAAAAAAAATCTTTGAAATAATTTTAGTATCAGATAAAATTTAACAAATTTATTGTATTAAATTGTGATAGAAGTTAGTTTATGTGGGTAAGGTGAAGAGGCAGTGAGTTATAAGTTTTAGTTGCTAGGAGATAGAGTGGGTTTATGTCAGTGTGCTATAAGTTTTAATTGCTAAAAGACAATGAAAAACTTAAATTTCAAAAGATCAAGCAAAAAGATAGATGAGAATAGTGAGCTTAGAGGGATTATAAAGTGAAGTAAAAAATAATTAATATTAGTTGACACATATATAAACGAATTAATTATTTTAAAATTAAAAAATAAAAAAATTAGTAGATTCAAATTCAAACCTTTAAATTTATTAATTTGATTAAAATTTATTTTCATCGTCCTTCGTTTAAACATCGGAGTGATTGTCATCCAAAAAAAAGTGAATTAAAAGTGTTGTGGCAGCATATACGATGCATGCAGGTCGATCTATATGTTACAAATCTTTTTGGCACTCGATAAAGACTTTTGGGGCCCTCGGCAACAGAGGAGATGGAGGCGATCCATGGTGATATCTTTGGCGATCCTGTGGGACATATGGCTAGAACCTAATAACATCATGCTTAGAGAAGATAGATATCACAGCAAAAACATTATACATCATATGGACTTTTTTAATAGCAAGTGGAGAAATTATTAGCATCTTTTTCGGAACCCACACATCTTTTTGGAAGTTGCACGATTGTATTTTCTTCCTCTTTCACTTATAGTTCTAAAATTTGGCGACACAATATGAGTTTCTAAAATTTGGCAACACAATATGGATGGTCAGCCAACTCCTATAGTCTCCTTTCCTTTTGCTGTCGTTTGAATGCGAAAACTTAAATTTTTGTTAGTCCCCAAAAATTAATCGATTAGAAAGATAAAATTCTAGTTTAGTGTTTGGATGAAAAAGTGTAATGATGAAGAATTAAAAAGTTGATTAGATGTTTTAGTTCGATGGGTGTTTGGATGAACTTCTAGAATTAAGGAATAATTTTATTTAAAAAAAATATTAAATTAAATATGTATTTATGATAATTTATTTTTATTTATTTTATATGCCTACAAAATTAATTAATAATATAAAGTTGCTTTAATAATAATTATGAAATAAAAATTTGAATAAGAAAATAAAATTTAATGTGATACTAAGTCAAATAATAACATACGTATTATAAAAAAAATAGTTTGATTAAGAATGAGCGAAGTAAGATATTATAAATATTTAAGATATTATAAATATAAAAATATTTAAGATATTATACTATTTAAAATTAAAAAAAGAGAAACATAAATTTTAATTTACGTTAAAAAGAGCAATGCAACAAAATAAAAAGTTAATTTCAAATAATAATATTAATTAAATAGAATAATAGAAATTAGTGTAATATTTTTATTAAATAGTATATTATTTTATTTTTTTTAAATAGAATGATAGAAAATATTGCAATATTATAATAATTAAGATAAAATAAAATATTTTAATAGAAATTAGTGATCTAAGTAGAAGTGCTAGTTAATTAAAAATTAAGATAAACTAATAATATAATACCCAAAATAAATTTACAAAAATGAAAAGAAAATAAAGTTAAAAAAATTGAAAAATAATAGTTTTTGTCATTGTCAAGAACCAAGTTAGTTCTTGCCATTGACAAGAACTAAAAGAGCCGAACTTGGTCACGTAATGCTTTGATCAGAACTTGATTTTAGTAATGATTATTTTTTTTAGTGAGTGTTTGCTAGAATCGGTGGGAACTAAGGTTGGTTCTGATCCTAATTTTCACATCCAAACGGACCCTTTAAGAAAAGTAAAAAAAAATTAAAATAAAGAAAAAGAACGAAGGAATGATCGAAGGGGCATAGCGTTAGTACATATAAAATAAGATTATTTATTGATTAAATATCATATTATTTTTTAATATTATGAAATGTGAAGAGTTCACGTGGTAACATGAAAAATGAAATTTGGCCATTTAAATGTAATGCTCATTAATGCCATATTTTAGTACTTTTTGAATGAAGAAATTTTTTAAAAAGATAAAAAAAATATGAAATCATAAAAGGAGAGAGTCACTTGCTATAACCAAAGCTTTATATTATATATTTATTTATGTTACAAAGTCGTCCAATATTTTTGTGAAATTTAATGGATATAACAAATATTTGGTAAAAAATTCTCATATAAATATTTGATATTTCATAGAATTATTATATGGATTAAATGATGCGTTCAAGAAAAAAGATGAAATAGTTGAAGGAGAAGTGCATTTGGAGCTAAGATAAAAAAAATCAAATTCATTCATATAAAATTTCATTGTAGTTGGTAGACGCTTTCGTTAATTTTAACTTTTTGAGTAAAAAAAAAATTATTTCGAATTTTTTAAAAGAGATAACTTTGTTAATTTATTATAACTACACAAGTGGAAGGCATAGTCCGCATACACGAATGTTCCAGTCATATTTAAGCCCCGAGAAGAGGGAGCGAAGCACCCTCTCTTTTCCCCCTCTCGCGAGCGAAGCGTCGAGAGCGACGATGGAAGCTACGGCAATGGCCGCGGAGGAGGTCCTGATGGAGGTGGAGGCTGTGCAGGCCGTCTACGGTGACGACTGCCGCGTGATCAACGGATCTCCTCTCCGCCTTACCGTCCACCTCCGTCCTCGCACCGCCGACGATTCCTCTCAGCAGGTTAACGCCGAAACCCCCAACTCTTCCCCATCTTGCTCCGACGGGCCAAGGATTAGGTTTTACGATCGCCACTCTATCGATCAGTTTGGGTGATTCGGTGGTCATTAACATATTTTTTGGTCGCTTTTAGTTCTATTTCTATGCATGGATTTGGTTGTGCTATCTGGTTATATATGGGAATTGGATTCCTTGCAATCCTCGCTTGGTTGTCACTAATTGATTAGAAGTTATCTAATTGGTAAAAGATTTGATTTGGGGTCGAGGTATTCTGTCTCTTCGAATTTGTTGTGCTCCTCTAAGTGTGACAAAATGCTAGGAATTGCTTATACTGATATTGAAGGGGCACTGGAATTGATGGGGTCCGTAATGTAGTGAGTGTCTGAGGGAGCACTGGCTCCTCGCTTCTTATTTCTTAAGATGGACTTCTTATAGGGCGCCTGCACCCTGAGTCAAAAGCTTGGCTCCGTTGAGCATAAAGAGCGTGAATAGGCTTATGGGTTCAAGGTTCATCTCATATTGAAAACTATCGCTGATTCTTTATGATCTTTAGTCATCGGAAGTTGTGTAGCCGAATCTTGGGGTAATTGTGAGCAGGAGTGAATAAATCAATTTGTTCATTTCTTTGTCATGGTCTTTGCCTCAAGACAATATCGTTATTATGGCCAAACCTTCATCTCTAAGAATTTAGAGTTCTTATTTACTAATCCTAAATCTGGATAGGGCAACAACTTGGTTATAGAAGTTTAGCCATGCATAGTCTACAATTTTCATTTGTTAACAACATTAAACAACCTGATTCTTGTGCATATTTGGAGAATATAATTTCTTTCCTTGTGTTTGTGTTTTGGAGTCATTGCAGTTATTGTATTCATTCTTTCTTTATTTCCATCTGGCTGAGGTGTAATTTTCTTTTTACCTGTGAATAACAATACTGTACACCTCAACAGTAATCCATTTATCTCTTAAACAAGGCAAACACAGCATTTTCCAGTTTATGCACTGAATTTCTCAATTTGAAATGCCCTAGATATTAGCTAAATCAAAAGATTAGTTATGTCAATCTTCATCTGTTAGTTGGATTGTGCTTGTTTAGTTGCCCTCCATGTTACTGCATCAATAAGTGAAAAATACTGCAAACTTTTTCTGTGTGATATCCTTAAAATTTGTTATCGGTTCTGTTACTGTATCTTGAAAGTTTAATGACCCTATTGAATTTGCTTTGTATCCTTGCAGTTTGTTGAAGTAGTTCTCGGAATAGCATTATCACCTCAGGTACAAAATATAAAATATTTTAGTTTGCATTCATCTTCATGTTGTTGGTTCATCATTTAGAGAGAAACTTTGTTTCATGAGGGGAATGAGAACTTGATGAAACTGTGTTAACAATTAATGAGTAGCGTGTTGTTCATATAACTTGTCATGTGTATTCCAAGGATGCTTTGATCACCTTACTTCTCTGGTCGGTATTGAATGGCTGAGTTTTCTTGAATGCTCTGGCCATTGATGCATCATGTTTCCACTGCTATTCCTTTTTCATTCTTAAGTTAACGAAATTAGGTTGACAATTATATTTATTGCCTTGAAGTTATTTCAAGGATTTCTTTTGACATTTTGAAGTTTCGACTTTTCATATTTGTTAGTGTTGACATTATCTGCTGAAAAATGTATATGCAAGAGTAGTTTAATGAATTATTTTCTATAAGCTAAAATTAAGACAAAAAATCAATTCAAAAAGCTGTAAATCTGTAATGATACTTCGATCAATCAATACAATGCAGCAGAGTCTTTAATTGGTATTTAATTACATATATGTGTATCTTTGTTTCTAATTGGCATGGTCATCTTGATCTCATGTATTTCATATAGTTAATCCTGATAAAGCGATATAATATTTGGGATTATTCTTCTATATTGAATGAATTCAAGTTCTCCAATGTGTAGTATGGTGACATTACATCAAATAAAACTTCTGCTTTCCTGTGTCCTGAGATTCTTTTTGTCTTAACTACAGTATCCAGAGACGCCTCCCTACATATATATTGTCGATACAAAAGGACTTGATGAAAATCGACAGAAACACCTAATTTTGAAAGTTAAAGACAAAGCAGAAGAGCTCTCTTCATGTTTGATGCTTGTAGCTCTCTGTGAGGTAAATATTAAATTTGTAACATATCTTCTAAGTAAATTTGTAGCTGATATGGATCCTTTGTTCAAGCTAAGATTCAATACTAGTTTTAGTTGTCAAGGTGATCAAACCGCAATTTGACCTAGAACTTCCAAATTTCGTGTTTCTACCATCAGCATGAATAGGGTGATGAGACATTGAACACTTATTTGAAGTTTGATCGGCAATATCTAATATGTATGTCAAGATTATAAAAAAAACTTAAGAGTTAATATAAAACACCTAATAGCAGTATTTACTTAAAGACACCAGGGTCAAAGTGGATCATGTGAGCTAATTCTATTCGATTGTAAAATGCCTCAATATTTGATAAAAGAAGTGGGTAAAATATTTGTGTAGTTCCAGGAAAGGAAGGTCTTTTGCATTTCTTTATGCACCTTATATTTCTGTCTCGATGTACCCTTTCAAAAAAAAAATAATCTGTCTCAATGTGCTTGTCACAAAGTTACTTGTAGAATTTTGCTTCATGATACATTTTCTTACTTTCTTAGATCTTTTAGCCAATTATTATTTGAAACTTGATTAACCATGGTTTGACAGAGTAATGACAATTATTAAGTTTTGACCACTAACCAGTTAGCCAATACTACTTTGATTTTGTACTAATATTTAACTGGACAAGGGCATTAGCTCTTAAATTGGAAAAAAAAAGCTCAATGAAACTGTACATTGGTTATCTGTCTAACATTTTATCCATTCTAAAGTCCTCAGTCTCATGCCTAAACAGGTCTAAGCTTTGATAATCCTCTCCCAAAAAAGTTATACATTATGTGATAATTAGAACTATGTATGGTTGAAACTCAAAGATATATTTATTTATTCATTTAATTATTTATCATTTATCTAATTGATTGATAATACCAGGAGGCAATCGAAGTTTTGTCTAATATGAACCATCCAGAAGGAAACTGCCCACTATGTTTATACCCTTTGGTGTCTGGAACAATGGAAAATGGCTCTTGTACTCCATTTATGAAGTTGATGTCCTGTTATCATTGTTTCCACAGGTACAAAAATGTGCTATGCTTATTCTGTAATTTATTATGAGCGCAAATTCCTGACACTCTTTCTTCTCAATAGTGAATGTTTTATCAGGTTGTGGAATTGGATTCAACAACATAGATTCTGAAATAACTCAACAAACAATAACTCTAAATCTGGAAGATGAAAGAGGTAACCCATTCTATTTCTCTATTATTTAAAATCATACTATAAAGGCTATAATGCTGTTCAGCTAACTGTTCACTTGTCTAAGTGTTTTGTTCTTGAATCCTTCAAAGAATTTTTTTTCTTTCTGTCAGGTACTTGATCATGTGAGAAGACAGTATATTTCATAATATTTGGTTGTTATGCAATGTTATGGAGAATAATTTCTCTTGTTTTTTTATACTTAATATTGGACTTGCCTTCTAATCTTTTTTCCTAAGGGAGCTTGCCTTCTAATATTTTCATATGCCGTTTTCTCTCCTTTACAATTCAAGCAATTAATGTCCGGAGTCAAACTTCAGCAACTATACTCTTGCAATGAGTTTGTCACATTAACGATGTCTCATGCAAACCTTTTATCTTATTTTCTTAATATAGAAGGAGGATAACTTCAAATGGCTTGTCATCCTTTTTCTCTTCAAAAGAAAACAACTTTTTTATTTTTTGCTTGTTTTCTTTCGACACAATCAATGAAACTTCAGAAATTGCATGTTTTAAACAGAAAAATTCATTTTATTGCAAATTTGCACCACTATTTTTTGCAATTCCTGTGGCTGGTTTTTCTAGAGTACTTAGAAATGATGGTTTTCCATTGCTAGTGATTTTTTACAAACAATCAACTACAAGTTTTACCTGTTACTCTTGCTATTGAGATTTCCAATTTTTTTTATTTATTAGCCTTGTTTTGCTACAGCAATACAATTGTCATGCTCTTGGGTATCTTTCTTTGGAAAATATACTATACATTTATGGAGATTATTCTTTTGCTGTCAGGACTTCCTGTCAAATTTGCATTGTGGTAGATACTGGCCAAATTTTTTCTTTGGGCAGATACATCCTGTGGTTGGTTTTGTTTGGGCATAGTTTCAAAGCTGTATTGATCATTTAGTTTTCAGCATCTATTTTTTGGGTTCTGATATAATTCAGTGTTCCTTGAGTTAGTCTGGTATTTCCATTTAGCTGGATTTCACTTTTGTTTATCTGTAGAATGCAACCAGTATCCAGCGAAAAAAGTTGCAGTTTTTCAGAAAGCCTTTGGGTTCTGATATAATGCAGTTTCCCTTGAGTTAGTCTGATATTTCCATTTAGCTGGATTTCACTTTTGTTTATCTGTAGACATGCAACCAGTATCCAGCGAAAAAAGTTGCAGTTTTTCAGAAAGCCTTTGGGTTCTGATATAATGCAGTTTCCCTTGAGTTAGTCTGATATTTCCATTTAGCTGGGTTTTACTTTTCCTTATCTGTAGACTTGCAATTAGTAACCAGTGAAACAAACTTGCAGTCTTTTGGTAAGCCTTTGTTTGAAAACAACTGATTGTATAATGTCATTTCTCTTATGACCAGCTCAGATACGCATGCCATGGTAAAACAACATAAAGGAAATTGTCCTGTTTGTCGCAAGGTGTTTGAGGAGAAGGATTTTGAGCATGTTCATGATTATGTGGGAGTAAACTCATCTGGAATGGTATGTATTACAATTGTCCATTATGTTATATAAGTTATTGTAGCTTAGATAGTTTTTTTCTAAATTATCATCCTCTTATGTATGTTCTTGAAGATTTTCTTTTGTTTCACTGTATGATTTATATCATATCTGTTGTTGTTTCATAGTTTCCCAATAAGGATTGCAGAAAATACATAATCATTGTCGCCTATTTGGTGCTACAAAAGAGACCTAATACTATTAGCGAACATAAGTAAAGCTAAAATCAGAGCAGGTATTGGGAGTAAGTTCTTGAAATTACTCTAATAAATGTTCATGAAATAACTTTTTGGATTTGAACTTTTGCATCATAGGATGGACATTAAGATTTCAATCATTTTTACCTAGAGATGGTTGATTATACATACACAAATTTTGCAAATCTTTATTAAGGATTTAATGTCCGGGCCACAATGCATAAGTTTATCATTCTTTCATGCTATGTGGATGTAAATATTCACTGTTAAAAATGCAGAAGTTAGACTGTTTCATTGCTCTCCATGCGTACTAAAATTTCTCATCATAATCTGGATCTGTATACTCTGGAGAAGTCCTATTTCCATGTGTGTATAGCATAATGGTCATGCATGAAGTTCAAATGTATTCCGATCTTTTGCTTCGTTGCCACCTTGTTAAATTTGAGAGAACTGTTGAGGTCGTGATTACAAGCTCTTGTAGCCTAAATATTCTTTTGCTCATATTCTTCCTTTTTGTCCACCATATACGATCATCTTGTACTTCGAATTTTGATGAAACAACAATCTTAAAGTAGATAGTTGTATTTAGATTCCGCTCTCTTCTTGATATGATAGTCAGTTCCTTGGAATATTTGACATCTTACCTTTCTATTCTGTCAGTGCATCAAGAAATTGCTTACAATTTAGGTGTCATTTCTTTTGAAATTTCAGAGAAAATAAGCCGTAAATGGAAAATAAGAAAGAATAGAATTAAGTTCATAGTAGTCCCTGAAATAGACAGATTTTTATTTGTTGAAGAAATCTTGTAAACTAATCTGTGTTTGTTGCTAACCAATGTTTCTTAACCATGAGATGGTTAATAGAACTTTGTAGGAATGGTGATGGATGACGATGAAGATTTGGTTCTTCACTCACAAGCAGAGGTCAACAGAAGGCAGCAATTTGAAATCTTACTAAAGCAACAGCAAGAGAAAAATGGAATAATTGAGGCCCAAAAGTATCTTTCGGTATTACCTGGAATGTTTCTTCCTGAGCCACTTGTTGGACCGCCAATTATATCTGAGGGAACCAGCTCAGGGCCAGGCGAAGAGAATGCTGAGCAACGTACTATGGAGACAGATTCACATAGTGCACATACTGCCATCCACAAGGCTGGTGGAAACAAAAGAAAGATAGAGAAACGAAAAACCAAGACCCACAATCAAAGAGCGCAATTAAGTGCACATTCCAATAGAAAACAGTGGTTGAGAAGGGAACTCGACCCTTCGGAGCATTAGCGTATTGCTGTCTCTTGGTTATAGGATGTATGGCATGACGTTGTTTGCGCCCTGTATGGCTACTATAGAAGATAAGCGTTTGCATCATAAAAAAAGAGAAGAAAATAGGGAGTTCATTTTTTTTTTTTTGGGGATAGTTTCTAACATCCTTTACCCCTATGTAACCTCACCTTCATTTCTGGCAATACTGATTGATTTCATCTCTCTAATTGTTTGAAGTAATTCATTTATTTTTGCTTCTTATCATCTTGTATTCTTAAAGCATGAACTTAATATTTATCATGTAGTAAATACAATTTAGATATTCCTGGCAAGTACAGTTGGTCAGTTGCTAGCTTGACCTGCTACCGGAGCTCTCGCTTGCTTCCGACGAGGTAACGTTCGTCTGTCTCTCTCCTTCTTTGTATTGTGCTTGCAGCTCGATACTGGAAGAACGCTGCAAGGAATAATTCCCTATCGAATCTCTTACAAAGTAGATTAGTCAAGGTGCAGTAACTTATTATTTTTTAGAATCATCGAAGATTATTAACATCTGATAAACTTAACATGCAAATAAGAGAAAATAAATTTTAATTAAATTGATAAGTTCAAAAATTAAATTCGAATTTATTAGCTTTCGTCGTGTTGTTGTTGAATTGTGCGCATCTATACGGTGACCCATATATTAACTCACGGTAAATAAGTGGTTGCGCTTTTTCTTATTAAGCGTAACTCATTACAATTTAAACTTCAGACGATTGCGCTCGAGTTATACTTTTAAGTACACTTATAAGTGATACAAATTACTCTCGATTTTTATATGTTGTAGTATGCTTAACAGCGTAAGATTTTAAATGGTGGGAACGATTTTATTTCAAAAAAGATTATTTTCTCCATCGTTTCATCAATTATATTTTTTTTTCATGTCCAACTTTAAATTATAAATTTACAAATTTTGATCCATGAATTTATCTCGATTTGTTAATCAAGTAATTTCATCTTTATCTCGATTTGTTAATCAAGTAATTTCATCATATTTCATCATTTTTTTTCTAGTATACAATGTCATTTTATCCTTATTTATTTAATATAAAATATATTAAAAAGCAAAAAATAACAACACATCAAAATTTTTCATAATCATTAAAAAATGATTATTAGATATCATTTATACCTTTAAATTTTTAATTTTTTTATTGTATTAAGAAAGTAAGGATAAAAAAGATACTTCAGGACTGTTAAAAAATTAAGTTATGGAATTTAATAAAAAAGACTTAAATGATAAATTAAACTAAGTTGAAAAACTAGAGTTTATAAATTTATAATTTAAAATTAGATACGGAATAGTTATAGGGAAGAGTATGTCAGGAAATAACACTTTACAAATTAAAGACCATAAAGGTGCAATTTAATCATCGACACAGACGGACCAACGCCATCCAATTTGGATGCCACCGTAGTTTGACTTTGTCACTTTGACCGCCATGCAACTCCGTACGCTCGTCACTCGATCTCTCCTCATCGGCCGCCGCTCCTGCAATTTCCATGGCGTCTCTTCCACACCGGCCGCCGGCGGTTCACCGCCGGCCTGGCCGCACCACTGGAGGCTCTTCCGTAGGACCTTAATCGTCGAAACCCTCACGGAGCCGGTGAAGATGGAGCGGCTCTCCGACTCCGATTCCGGTGAGTTCCCGCTTTCCGAACAACTCTCACCATAGGAAAATTGGCGAGAACTCTGTTGTTTCAAGAGATTTGGGGCTTGACAGGGATCGTTGAGTTGAAATTGGACAGGCCGGAGGCGAAGAACGCGATTGGGAAGGAGATGCTGCGAGGCCTCCAGAACGCCCTCGAGGTGATAGACGGCGACCCCTCTGCGAACGTTGTTGTCCTCTCGAGTTCAGTCGCCAGGGTCTTCTGTGCTGGGGCCGATCTCAAGGTACAAAATTTGAGCTTTCAATTTTTTTTTTCTTTTTACATGTCTAGGGGTTACTGTACCACTCAGATTGTTGTGTGTGGAGTTTCTGATAATTTTGTTTGGGTGTTTGGAGGAAGTAACTGCAGACCTGAAGTGATGTTAAGAAACTATATTCTTGAAACCGGCTGTAGAAAAAAACAACCTAATCCTTAGTTATACACACCATTTATTTGTTCGAGTTGCATTCTAAATCTTATTATTATGCATATCATCTGTTACACAAGGTAAGTTTCCATGTAATCAACTTGTATTATCTCCAAGAACATCCTGCGGTTACAAATTGCATTTCATTGATATACCAAAACCATCTTGAAGGGTGTCAATTTTAGCTACTGTACTTGTGGGCAGTTTCTTGTCCACTTGAATAGTTAAAAGTTGAATACAGTGCCTGTTAAAAGGGAACTGGCTATTTAGTGAGCGTGTCCTGGCAATGTGCACCAAGCAGCGTCTCCCTTCCGATTTATGGTTAGGGTCTTGTCGACCCTTACCTCAGGGGGAAATAATCTCACTTTTAGTTAGAGGGCCTCAACTATCAGTTATTCCTGATCAGTTGTTTGAACCCTTTCCCGGTCATCAATCCTGTAAGAAGCCGTATCATTTTGAATTGTTTAGTAATTTAATACAGATCAAATTTTTTTAAGGAAATTACAGATGGTTCTCTTTTTTTCTTTTTTTTTTTTGAGAAGGAAATGGACGATTACCCTATGTAACCATCCAGGATTTGTTTTATACTAGGAATTGCAGTTACATAGATTTTCAGGTAGAGAAACTCCTTTTCCAATCCCTCAATGCATTTTTTGCCATTTGAACAATATTTTCAAAGTAGACTCTCTCTCCCCTGAATATGCATTCATTTCGCTGTACTCAAATTGACTACAAAAAGGTAAAAGGACATCCTCGTTGTTGTCTTTGTACATACACCTGCATCAGTTCTAAATGATTTCCAGAATCTCGAGCAAAATTAACATCAATCCATTGGCAATCCGATCTGTGCCACACCTTTCTTGCCATTTGACAATAAAAAAAAGAGGTGATTGGCCTCCTCTACTGCTGCATCTCAGAATACACAAGAGTTTTGCACCGTATTATCCCATCGAAATAGATAGTTTCTGGTCGGTAAACACATTCTTCTTAAAAGCCATGCAAATATTTTAATCTTGAGAGGGATCCTGGTCTGCCAAATCAAAGTGCAATCCGTTCGCAGCTCAGCATCTGTTAGCCTATTTTCTGCCGTTAAAGTCTTATAAACATTCTTAACTGAAAACGGGCACCCATTCCATAACCAACTATCACGGCAGTCTGAAACAGGAGATATATTCTCTAATCGGCCCATTAGGTTGATGAGATCGTCCACCCATTGGTCTAATAATGACGATGCAAATTGAGGGATCCATACGCCATTTGAGAGCATTGAACCTGACCAATAAGAAGCCACACTGCTATGTTTGTCACGACCCCAGTTTAAACCTTGGTTAATCCCGCAGGTCGCAACATATCATGGACAATCAAGTAAAATTTTGCGGAAACGTGCTATAATTCAAAGGTAGTATAATAGAAAGTGGTCAAACCATACAAGATTTTTATTGATCATTCAGAGCCAGTGCACTATTTAACTTTTACATACAAGTCTAGTTTCAAATATTACAACCAACTCTTTTCTTTTATATTACACACACAAAATGGCTCTCAAGCTCTTCCAAAAGAAACATAGGAGACACAAGTCTCATCTATACCTCTTGTCCAAAAGTGCTTCTAATCCCGACATAGGATCGCCAAGCACAGCCTCGGAAACTGGTCTACTGATCTGAAAAAAAATATGAAAACACAATATGAGCAAACCACAGCTCAGTAAGTTGAAAACTCATAACCCATGTGTTATCACATATTCAATTTGGATAAAACGATATTAAACATACCCTGATAACACATCAGTACTAGCACCTTATCATATATATAATCAATATCATCCTATTACAATAACGTAATAAGATCGTGCTTGCCACATAGAGGTATATAAAAATCATGGATGCATGTACATGTCATATCACCAACTGGCCAGAGGTACCATCCCTTCCGGGATATCATGTCAACCCTGTCGGGGTAGTGGCCGTTGGATTCTAGAGGTGGCCCCTACGAACTCAAGTGGTGACTCCCATCGATTACAATGTAGCACTTTGGTTCGCATGGCACTTAGGTCCAAACAGCCTTGAGTCATCCTTCCGGGAATTTAACATATCAGCCCTATAAGGTATTTCAACCTATAGGGGTAAACATATCAACCCGACAGGGGTAATGCAAATGCATGCTCATATAAAATGCAAATGCATCACCTTGTCATATCAATCATATAACATAACTGTAATAAAATGATTCAATTCTTTGCTGTGTTCCTATAAACAATATCATTTACTCTCATTTATATTCAGAAGTATAGTTACTTCAACACTATACACTTTATTGCCTAACATATGTTTTAGTTTCCAATATAACATATTAAGTGTCATTGAATGTAAAACACATAATAATGATTCAATCATCATATTGCCCTAAGCAAGACCTTGATAGCTTTATTCCATACAAATCATATAATTAGTTCCAAAGTATATGAAATCTAACACTAAACTATTTTGTTTATGTAAATGGGCAGACAAAGTTTGTGCATTAAAAGAGATGACTCTCAGTATACAAAACCTTTTTATAGAACCCTATATATCCCAGAAAGTAGATATAAATGAATTATTATCACTAGAATCATAGACCTAAAGTCTTAGTATTTGAAATATACCAACACTATTATTTGCATATACATAGTAAGAAACAGGTAGCATGATGCCTTAGATTTGGATAATTAACTTCTGGTGTACAACTTTAATTAAGACAATTCTAAAGGCTCTGAAAGGTAGATATCAAAAGAAGTTCACAAGTTTAATATTATAATTTTTGAAGAATTCCAGAGTAGCACAACAATAGCCCCAATTCCAACTTCTAATTTGTTCTTAGTTTGGGCATGTTCTTCACCAGGGAGATAAGAATCCATGATGTTTTTCACAAAGACAAGAACTATATGATTCGTTACAGATGAGAGAAAACTAGTTTTAACCAAATTTTCTAAGGATAATTCATAGGAGAGGAGCTAACAACTTACCTAGCATGAATCTTCAATGATATCACCTTAGCTTCTATTCCACTTCCTTAGTTTGCTCTTCTACTTCTCTTTTTTTTTATCTCAGGGTAAAATGGATATGGATAAGATCTAGTGGTAAAAAGTGGCTCTAGATGGGGTATATATAGGTGTAATACCGACTTAAAGTCGGTTGGAAAAATTACCAATATACCCTTGTCAATGTTATTATTTACATCTAATATCATTTAAGTAAATGGTTTGTCTTTTCCTTTATTTATTTTATTTATTCATTTACTTAAGACATTACATGTAAATAAGAAACTACCCCCCATTTGAATTCAAATAAAATATTTATAAAATTAAATTCCAAAGGAATAAAAATCTAAATTTTGGGCCGAAGAACAAAATCGGCAGTTTTACAGATTTTTCGTTTTTGTCCCTTCATTTAACCTAACTAAAACTCTTCCTAAAATTTATTAAAAATCATATTTAGTACACATTAACATATATGAACAATTACCGAGAATTCAATTTTCCAAATTCTAAAGTTTTTGAAAATCATATTTTCATGCCTTAGTCAGATTTCGCTAATCTTCAGCATATGCAAACTGAAACTAGAATGCACCATTTAACATATATATGATGTAGATATTAACTACATAAATACACAATTAACATTTATAATCTCACATGAATTATATCATGGATATTACAATGTTTATCCACTGCTATCACATATAGTCTAGGAAAGATGGTAGCGAGTGTCTCTGCTGCAGCCCAAGGATCTTCCCAGTACCTGAAATTGATACAAGAGCCAAGACATGGGCAAAAAAATGGTCTTATGCGAGCCATGATGCTAATGATCCCTTCCAAAAGGAGGAAGCCCACCTGGTGTCAACATCCTCCTTTCCCACAATAAGCAACAACCATAGCATGCGTGCATCACCGAAGACCAGATATCATCATCATCCGTCGTGATGCGACTCACCCATTTAGTGAGTAGTGCATCATTCGTATCTTGTAGTATTCGGATCCCCAGACCACCTTCTGTTGTAGGTCTGCATACTCTGTCCATGACACAAGATGCATACCATGATCGTTTGTGCTTTTGTTTTGCCATAAAAATCTTCGGGGAGCATATCAATGCGAAGGATAATTCCTTTAGGCATCATGAAAACCGACATATAGTAAACGGGAAGAGCCGATAGCACATATCTGATCAGAATCAGTCTACCTCCCCTTGTGAGCAGGCGTGAGCACCAACCTTGTAATCTTTTCTCCACTCGTTCTACTACAGTTGTCCAGTCTGTTGCGGATTCTGCTGTTTGAGAGAGGAAGTCTCGAGTAGGTTATTGGCAAGTTGCGTATGGCTGTCCTCAGCTCCTCTGAGCATTTGTTGCTCACCTCCTCTCCCAAAGCAAAAGGGATAAATGAAGATTTCAAATGATCGATATCTAATCCAGAGAAGTCTCCAAAAATATCAATAATCATTGCAATCCTCCTCGCAGCCACCAACCCACCCTCAATAAAAAATAGAGTGTCATCAACATATTGTAGTAAAGGAATGCGGGTACCCTGTTCTTGGTTTGATGAGAAGCCCTTGATGATGCTTGCTTCACAGGCTGAGCAGGTGCATCGGGCGAGAGCGTTAACAGCAAGAACAAATAACATAGAAGCAAGAGGACATCCTTGTCGTACTCCTCATTGTGGTTGGGCCGCCATTAATAAGGACAGAGAAAGAAACGGTGTAGACACATCATTTCATCCTAGATATCCACTTCAAAGGGAAACCTCGATGATGAAGGGAGCTTCAAATAAATGACCAATCTAAAGAATCATATGTCTTCGAGAAATCCACTTTCCAAAGAAAACCACTTGTGTTTGTTCGTTTCCAGAATGAGACTATTTCTGTTGCCATGGTAAAACCATCAATCATCGATTTGCTTGAGATAAATGCAGATTGTACTTGATGTACTAAAAAACTCGGAACCTCCCGGAGTCGATTTGCTAAAACTCTTGCCACCAGCAAATATATCGCATTAGATAGGGCAATGGGTCGGTACTCTTCCACTCGTTCAGGTGCAGCCTTCTTTGGTATAAGGAACATAAAGAATTTATTTAACCTTTCAAAACCTCGATTAGTTGTTGCAAATTCCTGAATCATGGCTATGACGTCCGGTCCCACCACCAGCCAAAATTCCTTAAAAAGAAAACAGGGAACCCATCAGGACCAGGTGCACCCTCACTTTTAAGGTCCTTGAGAGCTTGTGTTACTTCTGTTCAGAGAAATGCCGGATCAGGCGGTTGCTTTGATTAGGTGTTAACTGTGGCATTCCACTTCCGAGCCATTGTCATTTCCTTTGTTGTCTCTTTCTGGTGAATTGATGGAAATGATCAGCTATTGCAGTACCAACCTCATATCGTCCCGAAACCAAGTTTTCGCCCATTTGGATAATGATCAATTTAATTTGTTCTTCGCCGACCACTAGCAAACATATGAAAATATCTAGTATTTGAATCGCCCTCCTTGAGCCATATGATGGTGCTCTTTTGTTATCATTTTTAGAATTATTTGCGTCGATATTTCTTTTCATCAAAAGCATGCACAAACCACTAGAGTTTCCAAATTCCAAATGGAATTTCCTCAGATATTCGTATTCTATATTTCAAATGAATATAAGTTTGGCTTTCGATTTCAGTTTAAAGTGACTAAGTATGTCTTACGAAACGAAGCTTGTAAACGTTGTAGTACATGTTTAATCTAAGGATGGTTGATTAGATGCAGAAGGCCAAAAGGGAGAATAACTTGTCTATTATAAACAAAGTTGTAAATTTTATTTCCATCATAATCTTCTCTACTTCTAGAATGAGGATTAATTTAAAAATGCCTTTTTAGCACATGCCTAATATAAAAATGACTAATTGGTCATAGAAAATCATGAATATTTGTTCTTCCATCCTTGTAAACACAATTTTAAGTATCATCTTGATTTTTTTCCCATTAATTTAGTTATCATCCTGATGATGACTCTAGAATAAAGACAGTTATTTTATGTGCTATTTCTATAGAGGAGGTGAGATGAGAACCCTAAACCCTTTTCATGTGGAAAAGCACTGACTGCTTTTGTCATGTGAACTATGTATGATATAATGTTGGAATCACTATGTCTTTTCAATGAAAATAGGTTATATTGCTGAAATTTGCAATGATATCTTGGTCATAGGCAACTTAAATTAGTAATTCTGCAAAGTTCTCATTCTTTGTTTTCCACTTTTCCTTGGGCTATTATGTGAATATTAAGTTGTTTTCCTTCAAGAATGGTCATTTAATTTTGAGTGCTCATTATTTCCTAAGTTCATATAAATCAGTAAGTGATGATATTTGACAGGAACGGAGGTTGATGAACACAGTGGAAGTTGAGCAATTTGTTAACTCTTTAAGATCAACATTCTCAGCCCTGGAGGTTTATTACTAAAATCTTGCTTTGTTTTCTTCTTGAAGTTCTGGAACTGTTATTTTCAACGCGAGTAAGGTGTGTTCAACCAAAAAGGAGCATGGGTCAAAGCTAGTTTTCATTTTGCATTCCAATTTCTATTTATGGTTAGAATCTAACATAAGCGAGGGTTGAATTGTTATTCAGTATGAAACATAGAAGCTTATTGCTTTCACTTTGCCCAAAAATTTGGATAACCCAGTGAAGAGAATTGCATCTTCATGTGTTATTGTCATGAAACAAAAAATAGGATAATAAAGGAAACTTGTTTAGAAATAGTAGGAATGCATATAATTCTGTTCAGTAAGGGAGCATTCCCAGTAATTTCTTTGTATGGTGCCTCTATTGATGGCCGATGGTCAAACCTGTTTCCTTAGAATTACACTTAGAATGACGGTTTGAGTCATCTTTCATTTGTGGTGTACAACCTTTGATTTGACAATTTTGTGTGATTTCACATCCAGTTTCTTGCTAGTGCAACATAAAGTTTGATATATGTTTGGAACAATCTTATTAGGCACTCTCCATCCCGACGATTGCTGCTATTGAAGGAGCAGCATTGGGTGGTGGGTTAGAGATGGTCCTTTCATGTGATCTTCGTGTATGTGGTATGTTTCTAATGTCTGAGTCTATCTTCACCATAATTTTTCAATAAAATAATGCTATTTTTCTGGTTTTAAGTTTTTTCCTGCCTGCTTTGTTTAGGAGAAGAGTCGGTATTTAGCATGCCAGAGACTGGACTTGCTATAATACCTGGGTATGTATCTATAAAAAAGTAGGAACATTGATCTGTACCTCCAAGAGATCCAACGATCTCTTCTATCTACTCGAAGTTACATTGAAAATAGAATGCTCTAATGTCTGTATATCTGTGTTTTAATTCTAAAGTTTCATCTGCTTAGGTTGTTTATTTACCTAAGTTTATTTCTTAATGTAAGGATATTTTTTGTTCAGCAACTCTTCTTGTGTAAACTTATTGTCTCTACATTGAGCTTGTCTAAACCATATATAGTCGAGCCTGTTACTTGACAGGTAGCTCAATCATCTTCAAGCATATGCATACATGAAGGATCCCTATACCTGTATTACACCTCTTCACATAATGGATGACACTTCATTTGTTATATCATTGCCATATATTAAGCCTTTTATCTTAATTTCCCTTTTTCTGATAAGTGTCTTCCGTCCAAAATATCCCGTATTTCAAGTGAGATCAATACTGTTTTCAGTTGTTTGAGGGGTAAAGGATGACTACCTGAGATCAATAGTCATTCATATTTGTTGAGAAATAAAACATATCATATATACGAAGGATGTTACAATGGCAATGATAGGCTCTCAGCACATAATTGTTCACCCCACTCCCTAATTGTGCATGATAAACAATATTTTCCATGTAAAATCTAGCCCCCTTAAAGGAAAACTTCATTTCTCTTGATCCAAATAGCCCAATGGAACACAAAAGTAACAGTGCATGAAAAGCAATACTATCCCACTGAAGCAGGCGTCCTCTTCTGAACCTGTTCTAGAAATGCCAGTCAATAATCACTCACATAGATCCAGTCTACATGTGCCAACACCCATACCTTACGAGCCATCATGCATGAGAAAATAGATGAGAGATGCCCTCAACATAGACTACACAGTACATCAGTATCAAGTGCCCACCTTGCCCTGTACCACTTAGTGAGGAACCTTCCCCATGGCAATAGCCAAGCAAAAGCCTGAATTTTGAAGGGTTCCTTGATTTGTCACAAGAGTCTGCATTCCCTTTGCAACTCCTAATCAATCAATGTTTGTTTCACCTCCAAATTTGTAAGCCTCAAGTGCTCTGAATGGCTCTGAGACCCATGTCTAGCCATCTCGCCAAGAGAAGCTAGGATGCAATTTTGTTGGTTGTTCCGTGTGCATAGCAAAATTTATGAGAAATTTATTAGAGAAAGGCTAGGCGAAACTTGGTGTCCAGCATCAACTTGTTAATATGGACTGCCTATTCTAGAAGTTCTTTTTAGGTTAATTCCATGGTTGTCTTTCCTTGAAAAATTATGGCTGCAAGTATGTTTCGCAATCAAACATATATAATCCACGCAAGAGAATGCTGGGTACTCGTAAGATATTCATACTTTCTAATGATCATATTTCCTACAGAGCTGGTGGGACTCAACGGCTTCCTAGAATAATGGGAAAATCAAAAGCAAAAGAGCTCATTTTCACTGGCCGGAGAATTGGTGGCAAAGAAGCTCTTTCAATGGGTGACACTTCTTTGCTTTCTTTTCTTTTTTTACACATTTTTGCTATATTTCTCTCTAACAAGAAGGTTATCTTAACTGCAGGACTTGTCAATTTCTGTGTTCCTGCAGGAGAATCGTATGCCAAGTCTCTGCAAATTGCTCGTGAAATTAACCAGAAAGTAAGAGAAAGTTTATAAACTATTGATTTGATTAGAACATTTTTTTATCAACATTAGCAATACCAGTCCTGGAAAAGTTAAAAATCATTCTGTTTCTGAAGCAATTGGCATGCTTGAGATTGTTTTTACAGCTGAATCTATTTATGTTCGAACAAGTGGTTCTTGATGTGCTGTTTTTTCTGTTCAGGGTCCTTTGGCTATAAGGATGGCCAAAGAAGCTATAAATCGAGGAATGGAGGTTAAGATGTCCCTGGCATTGAGTATTGAAGAAGAATGCTATGAACAATTACTCAACACCGAGGATCGGCTTGAAGGACTTGCTGCGTTCGCCGAGAAGCGGAAGCCAAGATACCTTGGTAAGTAGGATAAGCGCTGCTGTGGTTCCTCAGCTTTCTTGGTCTGAAATGTCATCCTCTGAGCTGTGTGCTTGGCTGGTCATTTTTAGCTGTTGCCATCCCCTCTGAGTAAATAATACTGTGGCTGTTACAATTAATGGATAAAGTTCAAATAATTTTATAAAGATGATTGTCAAAACACTAAAAAGTTGTTTTAAAGTCGTGTATGGAAATCAATCGGAGTAGAAAAAAAAGCTTATGAAGCACAATTTTGTTGAATTGATACTTCATCCTAAACCCCGTCCAAGTTAACTCATGTGTGTCTATATTATATGTGCGCGTGTATTGTGATAAAAGAAGATGTATCCAGAATTTGAATCAAAATAGGATATTCTGGGAGAAGTTTATAATCCATTTTTTTTTACATGTAGATTTTATGAGGTCATTTAATTGAAGAATAAATATAGGAAAATAGTCAAATAAAGTCTAAAATAAATTTTAGAAAAACCTAAAAATACAACTAGAATGATATCTCTTATCCGCTTTTGTTTAAGAAAAAAAATCCATATCTTATCTATTAAAGTAGCAACACATAATAACGAGGATGTCCGGAGAACTATCCTTCCTCCTTCCAAAAGGTGTCAAAATTTGATCCTCGATCAAAATTTGTCAAAAGATTATCATTGTAACAATTTGTACATTCAAAAATTTGGAAAAACGTATTGGGGTGCCAAATATCTTGAATGTTGTTCCAAAGCTGCCATTGGGGCATCTAGCACTGAGTCGAGTCTGATTCCGACTAAAGTTGCGAGAGGTTGAGGCCCTGCACAAAGATGTAGCAATAAAGTTTTGTTAGAACAACCATTCATCCATGAGTAATTGAATGATCTACTCGTCCCAAAAGAAGAACAGCATGTTGTTAACTACAACCTCGTACTAAACTTCCTCGTTATGTAAGTTCATCTTTCTATTGTTGGACCAATTAGCTTAACATCTCTAGTCCACTTCATTAAATTATCTTGGATCCAAGAATAATTCAGATTAAAGTACAACCGAGATAAGAAGATGATTGTAATCCAGTGACACAGAAACTTGCACTACATATAAGCAGCGAAATTACGATGAAACTTTGCGATGTTCTGATATTTCTCTTAATTTGTGTCAAAATTTGAGATAGAAATTAGATATCGACACAATTAAAGTATGGGATGATTGAAAATTCCTCACACTTGGTGGATTGAATACATGAGTTTCTTTAGGGGATGTCCACTAGTTTGATCTATTTTTGTATTGATAAACGTTTAATATATGTAACCAAACATCATCGATACTGTGATTTCAATGACTTGTAACTTTACGTTCAAATCCTAGTACACATTTTCTTTTGCTTTTCAGGGTTTCAACCTTCCTTGAAACTTCTATACATCTCCTTCCATCTTGTTTGGTCCTTGTGCATGTACTGGTGCACTGCAGCGACAGAGAAGAGTCCCGGCCCCCTTTTAAATTAACACATGATGAGATGAGACGAGAGAGAAAGAGAGAAAGAGATGTACGATGACCGAGCAAAACAATGCAGGCATGATGAACAGGTGCACCTGTACATGATCAACTTTAGGACCTCAAGGGCATTGACTGCATCATTTCAATATTCACAATATTCATATATGCATCATGTGATGGATAACAAAAGAAACCCTCCAACTAACCCAGTTGATTGACACTCATGATTAACGAATCTCTATCCTGAGTTGAAGGACCAATAATTAGTAACCTTGAGTTCGAGCTCCAGAGTTTTTAATTTGATCAGAATTTATTTTCGTCAATCCCTATCCGACCATTAAATTAGTCGGATACTGATAGCTCTGGACATCAGTGAAGTTCTATCCATAGACCCAAAAAACAAACCTCTAACCGAGTTGGTAATCAGTTTCTTTGTTTAAGTAAATATCAGAATTGAATATTTGCATATATATATAAATAATAATTTTATTCATCATATACAACTTAAGACCGAGATAAAATTTCGAATATTATAGTGATAACCATAAAACAAAAACTAGAACATCCCCTTCCCTCTCCTTCCTTTTCTAGGGTTTCACAATCACATAAAATAGTCTCATCTCATGGTCCACCACCACCACCATGGCCACAGGCTTTTACCAGTCTTTGAAAGTGTGGAGGGAATCATGAAAGAGGATGAGGAAGGGCAGGCAGGCAGGACAACAGCAGCAGCAACATTGATCCTTTACCCAATTCCAACATCAAAATGTTTTCAACACACCTACATATCTAATCCCTAAACAATTCAATTAGGCTGATACATGAGATAAGATCATCTCCCTGTGGGCTGTGGCTCTTATATTATATACCCAAAGAAATCACCTTCCAGATCTAAAGCTAAATGCTGAGATCCAACCTTGGCATTTGAGCTTTATATATCAATCAAACCTTTTTGTTTACTAGGTTTTGATCTCGGTCATTAGCATGTTATACTTGATGGTGCATGGTTGCCATGTACCCATTATCGGTGTATGCACATCCTTCTCTTTGTACGTAATTTCAGACAAAACAGATCGAAAGCACTTAAGATAGCAAAAATATAATGAAACTTATTGTTCAACTAATTAATAATATATTTGATCATGTATAGAGGTCTTAAACTTTAATATCATAAACGTCACTATTACGAAAATTTTACTTTTAAACGTTACTAAATACTAGAAAGTTACAAAGAAAATTGATAATAAAACTTTGCAATTCAGATATATACATATATGTTACTAATACACTTACAAAAATATAGACATATATGTTATGAAACGGAATATGACATTTTAATATAAATCTCGAAATAATAAAGTAAAGCAATGGTGTATTGTATTTTAATATAATATCCGGGCAATTACGACTTTGTAATTTTAATACTGTAAGGTTTTTATAAAAAAAGTTATAGTGAAAATTGACTATGATTGTAATGAATATATAAAAGAAAAATAAATGTGTGAAGCAATATGTCAACTTTTGTATTTAGAACTATATATATATATATATATATAAAATATGGATGTTGCTGTATCAATCATTAAATTATGATTTAATGATATAACATAGTAACATTACGAGAAAAAAGGCATAGATCCGTCGTAGAAATCTAATATATTATTGTAATAAAAATGCAATTAAGAAGTACCGCAAAACAAATGTCATATACATATACATTTATTTCTATATAGAAAAAAATCAAACAAAATATTTGCCGTTTATTGGGAAATTATTAAAGAGTGACATCTCGACTTATGCACAACATGTATAATAAAAAGCAAACATATGTAAATATTAGATGAGGTTAAACAGGGTAGGGACAAAATATTTTAATTCGCATATTCATTTTCACACTATTTCTTCATATATAAATATTTTATTCTACCAAAACTCTAATTTTAAAATATTTGATATTACTCGCCACATGTATAATTAATACCCACACAACGTAACTCGTATAAGCTCCATCATTAGCTGACGTGTCATGCATATCATCATTATAAACTGACGGTGAAAGATCATTTTAGGATAACTCATGGTGATGATCGTCAAAAGTGGACCAATTAATTCGACAATTGAATCGGATAATAATGAATTGATAAAATTTATATATTAAGTATAAAACTGAGCACATTTTTTAACTATAAGGATACAACATTTTTTTAAACACAAGTGTGCTTAATGACTCAAAAGAATAATATTTATATGTTTGATTATTACGAAACGTAAAAATATGAATCCGCTATCTTTTTTAATATTAGATCGGATTCATTCCATTGTTCATAATGTATGTTAATTTATTTAATATGTGATGATTTTTATTATATTAGTTATTATATAAAAAAATTAATAAATAATATATAACTTTTAGCAAAATATCTCTGAATAAATAATTAAGTTTTCAAATTTATACAACTTTAATTTGAAGTTCATATGAACTTGAATCATAAACTCATAAAATTTACCTGTCAAACAAA
The DNA here is from genome assembly GCA_001647135.1 of Pontederia paniculata. Classification (NCBI taxonomy): domain Eukaryota; kingdom Viridiplantae; phylum Streptophyta; class Magnoliopsida; order Commelinales; family Pontederiaceae; genus Pontederia; species Pontederia paniculata. The sequence goes on from LTAE01000866.1 coordinate 66,124, forward strand.
TAAATTTATAAAGTAAATAGTATATTATTTTTTGAAAAATATTATAAATTAATATTAATTATTATATTACAATTAATAATAAATTATTTATTATTTATTATTTACAAATAATATATTATAATTAATTAATCATAATAATAAGAAAATTAATATAAATAATAACAATAATCTATTAATGATAATGATAAAAATATTAGTATAATAATTATAATATTAATAAAATATTATGTGATTATTTATTTGATTATTTTTATCAATTATTTTAAGATTATCTTTAAGAGCAAGCATGAAAAATATTATATATTACCATTCAAGTGATAATCGAGACTACTATTTCATTCATAAGCAATTAATATTATCACAAATGGCTTATAAACTAAATAAAGTGAAGAAGATAATGTTGTGAACTTAAATAATTTATAATAGAGAAATATTAGCGTGCATATATAAATTGTGTATGCACCGTGCATGTACATTCTCTGTGTCTTTGAATCAATATCATTTTAATCCAACGATATAGATTGTCTGTGTTTTAGATCATCAAATTGGAAGTGATACTAATTCAAAAACTCAGAGTGTGGGCATATACGATGCATACACAATTACGCTAATATGCCTTAATTTAATATAATATTATTAAATAATATTATTAATTCTATGACAGTTAAGATTGTTTAGTAAGGTTAAGAAGGTAAACTACATTTTATTATTATTATTATTATTATTATTATTATTATTATTATTATTATTATTATTATTATTTATAAAAAAATAAACTTTCTGATTGGGTCGATGAAACTTGTCGGGTTGAACAGGAAAACTCGAGTTTGGTCAGGTTCAAGCAATTCAATCGCCAATCTAAATTCACGGACATTGGTTCGATTTGGCCCGAGTGGTGCGGAATTTTGTGCTTCAAACTGTCTATTTGCCTATTATTAAGTAAGTTTTTGATGTACAATTAAGACCAATATATCCCACTCAACTCAAGATTATAAGTCAAATCAGTGGCACATTAACAATGGCGCACACCATCTCACTCACTCACTCACTCATCAACGTCCATCAAATGCTAACTTTTGAATTTATGGAGTGAAATTAATTACTGATTGAAACTTGTAATTATCACACTGCACGGTTTTAAAGATATAACATTTTTATTAATTTTTTAAAATATATTTTTTTGCTGTTTTCATTATGTGAGCCCAAATTAAAAATAAAAATGGCGTGATAACTTGAGATAAGTGATTTCTCTAGTATTGCACCACAAACCTTAACGTTCAAGCACTGAAATTAAGTGTTCTGAAATGATCATTGACTACTTAAACATTTAAAGTCTGAATGTGTCGCTATTGTTGTGGATGGTTATCTAAACAGTGAAATGGATTTTAAGTTTGTCTTGAAAAAAAATTATAACTAAAAGAATATGATTTTTGTTTAGTGGGCTGAGGAGATGGTGAATGAGTGGGCCCAATGCAGTACTAAAGGAAGACACAACTGGGCCCATCTGTTAGGCCCGAAACTGATATTATTATTATTATTATTATTATTATTATTATTATTATTATTATTATTATTATTATTATTATTATTATTATTATTATTTTCGACACAAAAGTAACGAGGATCTGTTTCGTATCATCTATTTTTGGATGATTGAATTTGAATGTGATTAAAGATAAATAATTTATTTAAAATTTATATTTTTCTATTCATTTTTTAATTATTATAAAGTTTAAATTTAATTGTATCATATTTAAATAGGATATATTTTTTTTTATCAAATTATATATATATATATGGACTTAATTAATTAAGTGCGCCATATGGAGCTAAAGTAATTGATGAATAAAATAAGCAGCGTATTAAAAGTAATAAAGCGGAAGAGAAAAAAAGGTAGTCACCACTGCAAGCTCTCTCTCTCTCTCTTCTGCCACACTGCCTTCCTCTTTTGCACGGAGAGAGAGAGAGAGAGAGAGAGAGAGAGAGAGGAGTGGGCGGAGATCGGAAGGGGTCGTCGAAGCATAGAGATCGAGCTCTCGGAGACGCTTTTGCTCGTGGATAAACTTGGAAGGTGCGTGTGCGCCTGTTCGCACTTCAATTTATTTTTCCTTCTGTAGGTTTCAGGAACTCTCTCCAGGGGGTTCTTTTAGTCGTTTTTGGGGCGAAGATCGCTTCTTTTGTGATTGATTTCGTATGCCGGCAGGTGAAGTTGGAAATGTGGCGAGAAACGAGTGGATTCTGCTTGTTTTCTTTGTGTACAATTGTTTTTGTCTTCATTTCGCTTCATGTTTTCTTATTTTTCTCAGATTTTTCAGAGGAGTTTTTCCTTAAATTTTATCGTCTTTGATTGAATGAGAAGAAGCCGGACTGCAATTGTGAGTCTTTTTTTGCCCCAAAAGGAACATTTTTCTTGCTTCTATGTGGGATTTTTATCTGAATTTTTTTGTTTTTTTTTCTCTTTTAGTATTGTAAGATAATATAGCTCAGTTTTTTTTTGTTATTGTAAAGATCTTAATGCCCTATTTGGACAGGGGGAGGATGAATTTTATCATCTGCAATTTAATCTAAAGACAGAATCATGGCAAGTTCATGTGATGTCTCATCTGGTGCTTAAATACTAGTTTTGCATGCTTGTATGAGGTGCAACATTCGTCAGGAACACAGAGACAAGAGAAGCTGATGGATACTTGCTGTTTGTTTTATTTTTGAGGCAGATCATCTGGGCGTTCTCAACACCTGGCTAAATTGTACGGGCATTTGTTTTGAGAGGATACTTATCAAAACAGTGAACTTTTGTGATGTTAAAAGCCAGGATGGAAAGAATCCCTGAGTTTCAAGTGTTGCCTGCTCAGATCCCTGCTAATGGTCAAAAATTTGGCGTCGGTGGGAGTGGCTCAAGAGATAGTGGGATTCCATCGACTGCTCAGAAGTCCCAGAATGCAGGGGCTCCTGCACTTGTTGGTCCATGGAAAGGAAAAGGTTCTCTTCAAGAAGATAATGAATTAGCTTGCGAAGCAGACAGCTTCAGAAGTATGGACTCCTATGATGAAGGTTCAAGAAGTTCTTTCTCTGGAGCAAGCCATCCCCCAGAACCTGTTGATATGGACCTGATCAGGACAGTGTACGTAGCAATAGACCAAGACAAGACTGACACTGCAAGCTTGATGAGAGGCCTCTCAGTCAAGGGTCCATTTATGGATGATCTTCCAATTCGAGTTGCTGCTATGAAAACTAATCCAACTCCTCTCTCGCCAAGTGAAAAGTTACTTGATGAATCAAATGAATCTGTTGTTGCGTCTACTCCATTTTCTGCTGCTCGTGCATCGCAGTCAATGGAGCCAACACTTTTACCACATGGTTCAGAAGAAAAGGAGTGTGTTTGGGATGCTTCCCTCCCCCCAAGCGGCAATGTTAGTCCTCATAGTAGTATCGATAGCACTGGCATCGTTACTTCCATGAGTGTTGTGAACAGCTGCACCAGTACATATAGAAGTGAAGGGATCACTAGCGATGGAATGCTTAGTGCGGAAAGGGCTTGTGAGAGTGGAAAGGGAAGCCTTAGAGGAGACTCTCTTGAAAGTACAAAAACTAGTATGAGTAGGGCAAGCGATAGCAGTGGTCTCAGTGATGATAGTAACTGGAGCAATATTACTGGAACTGCTAATAAGCCTCACAAGGGTAATGATCCAAGATGGAAAGCTATTCTTGCAGTCCGTGCTCGGGATGGCATATTAGGGATGAGCCATTTTCGGCTGCTGAAGCGGCTCGGTTGTGGCGACATAGGCAGTGTTTATCTGTCAGAGCTAAGTGGTACAAGGTGCTACTTTGCTATGAAGGTGATGGACAAGGCTTCATTGGCAAGTAGGAAGAAGTTGACAAGGGCACAAACAGAAAGAGAGATTCTCCAGCTTCTAGATCATCCATTCCTTCCAACTTTATACACACATTTTGAGACTGACAGGTTTTCATGCTTGGTGATGGAGTTCTGCCCCGGCGGTGATTTGCATACTCTGAGACAACGACAGCCCAGAAAACATTTTTCTGAATATGCAGCAAGGTAAATGCATAATCATCTTGCTTTTGCTTGAAGCTTTTTTGTTGTTATACATAATCCGTTGACTATGGTCCTTTACAGTTTGTCTCTGCTATTATATCACCATAATCTTACAAGGAACAAGATAATCCACAATGATTTTCAATGGGTGTTTATTTTCATTAATTAATGAGAGACAGTTATTGTGTGCTTTCTTAATGTAGTTACACATTCTGATTAGGGCCAGATTTCACACAATAGCTAATAAATTCTTAATTATTTTATTTATTTATTTATTTATTTATTTGCAAAAGCGTTCTTTTCATATTGGATACTGGATATTTTACCGAATGAACACTGTCCTGTGTAATGCAACTAATAAGATGTTGTTGTTTTCTCTTAATACTTCTACTTATGTGAAGGCTAGAAGAATATGCATCTGATCCTTCTCTTCTCAGTTATGGTTGTCTCGCAAGATGTCATTATTTTTTTTTCTTTTTGGGTGGGGCCATGGAAGGATGTCATTTAATAAATTTCCTGTATGAAATCATTTTTCATATTCCAAGCATCTGCTTAGTTCATTTCTAGGCTATTGTGTTTGCACATTTTTCCTAAATTGTCTCTTTGTAAACTCTTTGATGAGTCTCAAAATTTATCGTGTTCATCTCCCTCAAATAAAGAAAATGGTCATGTTCATTGGCTGCATGACCTTGTTTTTATGCTTGCTTGCTGAATACAAAGTTTTGAATAAGTTTTCACAAAATGTGAGGTTTGAATACCACAGTTTTATTGGTCAATTTACTCCAACATCAGCCCTACGAATAATTTACAATCACAGTCCAACATATGATAAAGTATTACAATAGATTTGTTCATGAAGATATCAAGATACTAGAGGCACTGTAGAAACATATTCTAGTTTAGATACATTATCTTGTATCGTATCATTATTTAAAGGAATCCATCAACCATAGTAAATTTGATTTTCTGTTTCTGTGAAATGTGAACAGATTTTATGCTGCTGAAGTACTACTTGCTCTCGAGTATCTACACATGCTTGGAGTTGTTTATAGAGACTTAAAGCCAGAAAATGTACTTGTCCGTGATGATGGCCATATTATGCTCTCAGATTTTGATCTCTCCTTAAGATGTGCCGTCTCACCAACTCTCATCAAGACATCGTCCTTTGAGTTAGATCCTTCAAGACGGACAGGAGCATTTTGTGTTCAACCAGCGTGCATTGAGCCTTCCTCAGTTTGCATTCAGCCTGCATGTTTCATGCCAAAATTTTTCAATCAGAAAAGCAAGAAAATGGCGAGGAAGCCACGGGCTGAGCCTGGGCAGCATGCTTACACCTTGCCCGAGCTCGTCGCAGAGCCAACAACTGCTCGGTCAATGTCATTTGTTGGGACTCACGAGTATTTAGCCCCGGAAATCATTAAAGGTGAAGGTCATGGAAGTGCTGTGGACTGGTGGACCTTTGGCATCTTCCTGCATGAACTTTTGTATGGGAAGACACCTTTCAAGGGCTCAGGCAACCGTGCAACATTGTTTAATGTGGTCGGTCAGCAACTTAAGTTTCCTGACTCCCCATCGACCAGTTATGCGAGCAGGGATTTGATAAGAGGGCTTTTAGTCAAAGAACCTCAGCATCGACTAGGCGTGAAGAGGGGAGCGACTGAAATAAAACAGCATCCCTTCTTTGAAGGTGTGAATTGGGCACTTATCCGATGCAGCACACCACCTGAGGTCCCAAGACCGGTTGAAACCGAGCTGCCATTAAAATTTGGGGTGGTAGAAGGAATGGTGGGTAACAGCAAGAGGATAGTTGCAGCAGATGTGAAATCTGGAGGGAAGTATTTAGACTTTGAATTCTTTTAGTTGTTTCATAACTATTGTAGTGTATTATAATCATTATCTATTATTGTCTCATCATAGTGGTCTTTCCAGGTACATCCAACATATATGTTTTATTCAGAAAACTGACATATTCAGTAATACCAAGTAGCTCCGATATGCATGGTGATTTGCCTGTCTATCATAAGACAATTTCCTAATGTCGGTTAATTTTACCTGGTAATTACAGAGAAGGTTCTTACTTTTGTCACTGTGATCTGTTTTGTCTGGTCATCTGTTTCTTTGCTGGAACACGTCATAAACACACATTGCCAAAAAACATCCGAGTTTCTGCATGTATACGAGGTGCATTTGGGGTTAATCTTTTACCTGAGATATGAATAGAAATATTTGTTCATAAATGAATTGGATTGCTGCCTTGAGCTGCTGTAACCAAGTTCATACCATGGCTAATAAATCAAATTAGTTCCCCATCCATAATTAAATGGAAAAAGAATCATCAATGCTGTAACTAAGTTTGTAAGTGATCTTTACTCACACTTCCAATGATCGATTAGAGCTCAGTCCATTGCCCCCCAAGCAACACACAATTTTTAGCTCAGGAATCATTTTCCTAAGTGGGAACAAAACTATTCTTGATCCCAAAAAAAAATAAAAACTTGTTGAAATCTTTGTTCTTCGATTTGGAAACTTATGCATATTTATCAGTCTATTTATCATTTTTAGGATCTAAATTTCTAACCACTTTGTAGAGGTTGCAGTGGCTTCTGTGCATCCTAACCCTTTTCTCTCTTTTGGAACTTGGTTAGTACGGCCAAAAAATGCAGCTATGATGGGCAACTAGATCTGGACATGGCCAAACAATGGATCTCAGGGCAGTGATTGATCACTTCAACCCTCATTCATCATGTGATGAATAGTAAGGTTTCACAGTGTTATATAAGTTGAGGTCTTGAAGACTGAAGAGGACCTGGTAAATGGTCCACCACCATCACCATCACTACAAGCTTTATCAGGAGTCTTAAAGTGAAGGGAATCATGAATCCAGGCTCAGGCCAACAACATTCTTTCCCCTGTTCCAACATCAACTCGCACTACTCTGAGAAGAGAGAGAGAGAGAGAGAGAGAGAGAGAGAGAGAGAGAGAGAGAGTGCATAGATCTACAGGTAATAATATAATCATAGAGGGTCTTGATGATATGCAAAAGGCAGTTTAGTATTAGTCTAGAACATTAGAGTAAGATATATTGGCATGGGCGAATCTTTAATAAGAAAAAGGAAAGATTGTAGGAAAATTCCAAAATCGCAAAAAGGTACAAGAAGGGAAACATCTGCTGCGAGTGCGAATTTTATGCTGCAACATGATGAGCAAGATCCAAATGTTTACACCTTCCGACGGATCTGATATTAGGACAAAGTCAGCACTATAAGAAAATCAGTATTTCCTACGAAATTTCTGACGAAAAATAAGGAAAGAAAAAATTCGTCAAAAACCATGTGAACTAAATATTTTAATAAAACCCAAAAATAAATAAATAAATAATAGATAAATAAATAAATCAGATTGCACGAGAAAGGACAAATCGGATTAGGGTAGATTAATTTACGGAATCTTATGAAGGCAAACAAGTTGTAAAAGATCATTTTACTTTTATTTTGCATAAGAAGTCCAAGGCAAATACATTGTTCTTACACGCATAAAAAAGCGTCCAAAGAGAATATTTCTTTTCCAAATTATGTGCAATTTTTTAAGCTATTTAAATTTAGTTTTTCTGTTTATTTTGTATATGCTTCAGCGATGCACATTTTTTTATCTCGTATTGTTGAGTTATAGGCTTCTCTTACAAATAATTCTCATAATAAAAATTTTAGTATATAATTTATATAAGGATTATTATATATTTTACTTAAATTTAAAAATTATTAAAAAAAGATCAAGTGGTGTTTTCGACTAAAAAGATCACACACGAATCCCAAATTAGAACAAATCCACGTAATTCATTCTGCCGATTAATTAAATTGTGATGATATGAACATGGATCGCCTTTCACGAAAAAAAAAGCTTAATAATTTTTTTATAAAATATTAATCAACAAGACTTATCTACATATACCGCATAAAACACTCCCTACCATACGCTCATAAAACTCGTATCGTTAGCCGACGTGTCGGACCATCGAACGGCTCTAGCATCTTGTCTGGCCGGTATGATGGAAACCCAACGGCCCAGATTCCACATCAAATTCAAGAGCGTAGCGAACCGTGTTACGTGGTCCCGGACTCAGCGGGCCATATCACACGTTAAGCCCATGATAACGGCCCATAAACTGAAGAGATCACAACAGCCCATAAAACTGAAGAAGATTACGTCATTCACATGTCTTATAGTACCGTATTGCCACGTTTCCTGCACGACCATTACTAGTTGGCAACCATGCAGCAAGAGCTCATGCAATGCAATGCAATGTACATGAGTTGTATATGTATATGTACCATCTACAGCACATCCTAAACTTCTCGAAATAAATATATTTGAAAATAAATCCTCGGTAGTTTTTACAAAACATGAACATACCAATTGAAGATCAATTAAGCTACATTTCACCAGAAGAACATAAAGAAAAGGACCCAAGTGCAAGTTTATTAAATTGCTAAGAAAACATGCACCACCGACGACGAAATTAACCAAGTAGTACTCACCGAGAAGAAGAAAAGCTAATTAATTAACAAGCGAAGTAGCAGCGGTTTTGCAGTAGAACTCCACCGTCGCTATACAACAAGTACAAGAGTACGTTACAAAGAAGCATAAGAAGCCATGCAAAACTTAAACCTTAATTAGAAGCAAGAACACCCCGAGGACAACGCATGCAGCATGCAGCGGTACTACACGATCGAAGACGACGTGTACACGCTTCAGGAGGACGTGACCTGATCGATGCGGTGCTGCGCCGACTCCTTGATGTCCCGGGCCTTCGACGCGAGGCGGTGGCGGGCCTGATCGATCTGGTCGGCCCCAGGCGGGTGCTTCCCGGTCAGGTACTTGTACATCCACGACAACACCGACAGCGCGGCGACGCCGAACCCGCCGGAGGTCACGAAGCCCGCGCCGAGCAGGAACACGGCGATTGCGGCGGGGACGAGCACCGGGCTGAAGATGACCAGCAGCGGGGTCGCCACGGTCAGCCCGATAACAGTCCCTGCGAGTATGAGTCCGGAGAGTACCAGCAAGGAGCCGCCGGCCACGGCCGCCGTCACCGCCTTGACCACGGTGGTGGACATGGGCTGTTGCTGCAGCTGAAGCTGCTGCTGCTGCTGCAGCTGGTACGATCGATCCCTCCCGTACTCCATCTCCTCCTCCGGATTTCTAACAATAGAACAGTACTATGTGATACGTTCTGATCGACCAAAGAATGGAGATTGAAGTGCATGCAACGGAGAAGTGGAGGAGGAGGGCAATATAAGGGCGCGGGCGGGGGGACGCGTAGCAAGGGCACGCGCCGAGGCGTTGGTCATGCAGGACGGATGGCGTGGGATGTGGTGGAGTTGGGAGCGCGACGCGTGGTGGCACGCTTTGGTGGTGGCTTGGCTGCGTTCGAGCGGATACCAAGCAGCGAGGTTTAATTGTTTGGTGGCACAATAAAAAGGAACGGGTGGTGTTGCACATGTACGTGGTGTCAAAGCCGTAAAGAGAGGAATGGAAAGATGAGCGTTATAAAACTTTTTTTTTTGTTCTCTCTTTTTGGTTTGGATCCTCGTGGATGTGCTGATTGGGTGCTGAGGTGGCGGTGCAGGAGATGAGTCAGAAGTTTGTGCTTACGTGCCCGCGATGTTGACGTGTGCACCTCGTGGTGGGTGTTAACTTAAAAATGAAAAAAAAAACATACATAAATATGAAGGAATTTTAAACATACTATTATAAATTTATTTTTCAAAGAAAATATTTTACTTTAAAAATTTAAAGGTTGCATTTAATCAAAATATGTGATACATTGTTATTTTGGGTTTACAAAAATATTGAACTCCTAAAAAACATCAAAATTCATGATTCTTTTTTCTTAATTTTTTATCATTATTATAAAATTAAATTCATCGATCTGTTTTTTTATTGCTATTCTAGTATTCCAAAGTGTCACCTTGACTCACCAGCATTATTTCGAGCACGTCTGTTTATAAAAAAATGAAATAATGATAATTTTCTAATTCATCAACGCATTTATGTAAATAGCATGCATTAGTGTGCATACTGAAATAATAAAACAAATAAATACTACAGTGTTTTTTTTCTCAAAAAATAATAATTTTAAATATCAATAAATTTAAAATAATTAGAGTCAAATGTTAATAAATTTAAATATAGGTAAAAAATATAATTAGAGTAAGATTAGGAACGACAAAAAATTTTTAAGTTCGGGGATCCCCTCGAGAAATCTTCGATGAGCCTCAACTTATGTTTTTCTCCGGAGGACGAGGAGAGGGGTATAGTCCCCACTCCATCCCAATTCGAAGATTGAGACGAGGAATATTGTCCCAACCCTCGCAAATCCCGACCTCGCACATTTTCATACTTATTAACATATTTTAAAATTAATTATATTAATGCAATACTATTTAAGTTGTATTTGTATATATTTATTTTTAAATAAATATTATAATATTTAATACATATGCATATTAAGATTTTTTTATAAATATTATTTATTTATAATTTTATCGTATACTTTTTTAGAAAACAAAATTTATTAACCTTCGAAGAATTAGGGTTTCCGCAAAGGTTCAAAAATCTGTGGGGACGGGGGTAGAAAATTTAATATTTTACCTCGAGAATTCAGAGTGGGAGCAAAATCGAGAGCGAGTTGGGGCGAGAAATATATCCTCCATCACAAACAGGGTCGGGTGCCATTCTAATTGAGATGCATGAACAGCCTACCATCATGCATTAACCTGGGATTAAGTGATGGTCTTCTCCAGTTTCGTGGGCCAGTTTCCGCTCTATTTGTTATTTGGTTGGCCCAAAGGGTGTTCCAAAAGTGGGCTCAATCCACACAATGACACAATTCCGATCCCAATGGAGCTTTAACTATTAATGGCGGCCCATCTCTCGCTAGATATTTACGTTAATAAATGACTTGGAACCATTCATTTTAATTAGTTTATTTAATCAATTAGCAAATAACAGAGTAGTTTAATAAATTATAAATAAACACAAATATAATAAAATGACAATATGTAGATTTTATCTTCTATTAACTAATTTCGCATATTTATAGAAAAAAATATTTTTTTCAACCGTACACAAAATAAGTTATAATTCTCTTATTCTAACAAAATGGTAAGTAGTGTACAATACCAATAATAAAAAATATCTCACCAAATTCCCCCTAAAAGATGTAGAATGAGCATGAGAATTATTTATTTTCAGTCTTACAATAGGGGCTTATTTATTTTTAACAAAATAATCTATACTTGAATATGAAAACTAAAACTAGGGGATATTAATCTCACAACCTCTCTTCAAAATCAGCTCGTGCAACACTCTATTCCTATATGGTGGAAATCTATTGAATACAATATGCATGCAAGTGGGTGGAACTTATGGCATAGAGACTCATGACAATTTTTAGCATTGCCCTTCCTCATCTCGGATAGTTGTTTTAGATCTTGGAATGTGGTCCTATATCTGTCTAGCAAAATAAAAGCAAGGAATTGTTTGTCAAGATGGCCACTTTAATATTAAACATGATGGGTTTAATTTGGAGGATGTGTTGGGTCTCATGCATAAAAATGTCTTCTTTTTAGCTCTTTTAGTAGCTCCCGGCCAGCATGAGTGGGCTCACCACCTCACATGATCATGGTGATAAGGGTCTCTGGGTCGCCTCCCCTGCCCTACCCCTCCCTCTTCACAGCTATGACAGACATCATGTTGCTGCATTGAATTCTCCAACGCATGAATCGTGTTCACTTTTTTGTCATTCTATTCCTCGTTACCTCCATTCTGTTTGATAGACGGTTCCCTCTCTTGGCTTTTGTTTTCTATTCTATCTAGTCTTTTTGTTCAGCACCATCATATTCTAATCATGCTTTAAATTATATTAACCATGCATATTGACATCTTAACGCCAACTGTTTCTGGTTGTGTTGGAGCCTGATAAATTTAAAGCAACAACCACCAAGTAATTGCAATGATATGGTTGGCAAGATGGGAAGAACTGCATCTGTGTGGAGAGAGAGAGAGAGAGAGAGAGAGAGAGCACTTGACAATATCTGAAGACTTATTCAGGTGTTGTTCCTACTACAACAACTATTCCGGTCATTAACTCTTCCCTTTTGCATTATTTATTGCTGACTCACAAGCTATTTAAGATTACTAAAGAAAGGACAGAGGGCGGCAATGTCACAGTCTTTCCTAATTCACAGGTACAATAAGTTTCACATGAGAAGGAACAAGTTTTCAAACTATATGTTGAATTTACTGAAATGCCAGCCAACCAAAAGCATTCTGCCTGTACAGATATAATCACCCTCCACATTGCGGAAAGGTAAAAAATATCAGAACAAAACTTGTATTTACACCAAGTTAATTCCTCCTAGAGCACCAAAAGTTGATGAATTTTTCTTTCCTGTGACTATAATATTCTGTTGATCTTAAATAAATAAACAGAGGGCAAAGGGATACATATAGTTTTCTTCTTATTTATACAGATCCAGCTCGCCGGCAAACACCTTCAAGGACCTCCACGAACATGCCTGAGAACCCTGTCATTGCTTGAAACACTCCAGGTAGGCCTGTCTGGATGTTATTAAGGGTCAATGATCTGGTGATCTCAACTGCCTTTGCATGTCTTGACATCTCATCTTCCACCTTTCTCCGGCAAGCAGATATCTCCAACTTCTTCTCAGCCAGGGGATCACGCGCATCAAACACTTGTGCATCATGTTCAAGTCCACTGCCTGGAAGACCAATACCAACCATGGAATAAGATTGGTAATACTTCTTCTCGATATTTCTGAGCGATGTAGACTTCTTCTCAAGATCTTTTGAAAAAACCTCAGCACGTTTCTTTATTTTTAGCTCCTCTGCTTGTTTTACATAGATGACATGGATTACGTTCGCAAAGCTTTTGATGGCCTCTGATGCCACAGTATCAGGAAGTCTGTCCAATGCCTGCTTCCATTCATCGCAGAAAGCAGTTAGTTCAACTGCAATACGAGAAGCATGGTCCTTCACAGGATTGTCATTGCTGACTTGGAGGAGTGTGAGCTTCAGCCATCCATAGAGGGCACGAACATATTCACGCTGATACTTGATGAGACGGTTGAAGCTGGAATGCCAAGCTGAGATAGCAACTTCAAGGTCGCGTGTGGCTAGCCGGTGCAGGTCAGATGTTGATTCACCAGCAGACATACGATTCACAAGACCACGAACTTGTTGGACAATAGAGTTCTGGGTCTCATGGAATTTATTCATTTGTCTCCACATGTTTAAATGCCTGCATGTTTGCATGTTAATGAAGGATTGGAGACAGACTCAAGTAACTAGTCCTCTGAAGAGCTAAAAGAACTAAATAGATTCTTACAAGAGTGAACATTATACTTACCCAGAGCAAAGGTCAACAAGCTGGGGTGCAAGTTCACTGTCACGTACATTTATGATAGCAGCAGAAGTAGAAGTGACAGCTTCTGATGTGACGATAATAAGAGACTGTAATTTTTTTATAGAAGCCTTGGTTTTGTCCAGCTTCACATCATCTCTTCCCCTATTTTCCTGACTTTGGAGTGTTGATAGCTTCTTCTCGTGCTCAAGCTTTCTACCTTCTCTAGTCTGTGGTTACAGAAAACTGTCATAATCGTGATTCAAGATCAACATACAACAAAAAGGACAAAGAACATAACATCCATCATGAGCAACCAAGGATTTATTTCGAAGAATGTAGCATGTGATTAGGGAATTACATCTTGAAGGCCACCATTGCTATCTTAAAAGAATGTCTATTTAAGCTGATTTTATAAATGCAATGCATCTTATGAATGGTTTACTGCTTACTATGTACTTGGTTAAGATGATATGTTTGTGATTGACTGGGACATGAGCTTCTTCATGAGCAAAATATTTGCTGGCATATTTCCATGTAGAGCTTTGCAATGTTCATATACAATGTAAACCATATGAATTTTAGATATCATTCCATCATGATTGATAAAGAGAACTTTCTATTTTCCTCCTCCAGCAACTAAGGTCTAATTTATTCGGCCCTCTTAGAATAGATTTTACAAGTTAGAAACAGACAAGTACCATGTGATTGAAGATAAAATCAAGATTCCATATAAAAGTAGAACAACTGAGGTTAAACTAGGTACCCAATACTATGTAAACATAAGTAAGATCCTACTAGGAGGTCCACTTTGCTAGTGGAATGACAAAATATTTCACTTAAAGATCAAGGATAAAAGGGATCTCAGCTCACCCTGAAAATAAGGGAGCCAAAGTTAAAGTCCCGCTAACATATCTTCAGTACAAACACATTTTTTTAAGGGAAAGTATGAAGACAATTAGCAGATTCAGAACTACAGTAGATGCAATATAGTATTCATTTGGAACTAGCTTCACTTCTAACATAACACCAAAAGACTAGTGCATAATTAATCGATATTTCCCCTTTTCTGTGCCTTGTAACAAAAAAGTTATTCAACAAACATACAAAATGGTACATGGGTCATTAGGTAATAAAAACAACTAAACTAGTGACAAAAAGTGAAATGGTTGTCTGCATGCACATGAAAAATCCAAATCACGCTTCTCTTGAAAAAGAATCAAATGCACGCCAGATGTGAAGCAGAGCCAATTAGGTCTCATAACAGCAATGATCCACAGAAGATGCCAATACTAACAGACATCTTGTCTTTGATTGGTCACCAACCAGAAAACATATGGATTGCAGAAATCAAGAGGAATCAGCTTGTTTTCACATGGCAATGCAAAGATTGCTATTAGTTTATAGACCAAGTTTTTTTCTTGTGGTTGACGAAGTATTGGCCACATTTTATGCATATCAAAACACTGAATCAGGTCCTAAATTTGTAAATGGAAGAAAAAAAAGTGACATTGATTTTGCACTTGTTATTAACTTAGCAACGTTTTTACTAGAAATCTTGCTGATTTACCAAACCATTAACATTTTCGCAGAAATAATTAACAGCTACCAGGCCCCTCTCTTGTATCTTCCATGCAATGGCTTTCATGTCATTCATTGTGACATACAAGACTGCTAAACATATTTCAGTTTCTCCATCTAAGATCTCTATAAAGTTATTCTAATCACAATTGAATTCTGTCTCATAACTAAGTACACATTGATATGACAATGATGGAAATCAGAGCAAAATAATACACGAGAAAAGAAAAAAGACACATTGTCTAATCAGGGAATGTAACTATGTAAGCCTAACGATCTACTGGTAATTGAAACAAAAAGAAAAGAAAGCAGTGATACCTTAACTTCCTCGTAAAGCTTCTTCTCCCAAGCCAAGAGACGTTCTAAGGTCGAGCTGAGGCTCTTCTTCCCTCCTGACTGCTCCAATGCTTCAGTATCGAGCCGATACCTGACCGCCAAAGGCGGCTTCGACGTCCAGTTCGAGGAGAGAGCGCTTAATACACTGTTCGAGTGGTACACCGTCTCTAGAAATATATGAATATGATTAAAATTAGTAAAGATCGAGCAAAGGACACTGAATGAATACTTCAATCAATAATGTTGCCACTGAGCTCGAACGAATAGATCGTCCACTCACTTTTGATCTGTTGGAAGCTCTGATCGAGCTGAGCACGGCCGATCTCGAGGAGATCGGAGACGCCATCGCCGGAGGCGGCCGCCTTCACAAAGTACTCTTGTATCGCAGATACGATCTCCGCCAGGTCCCGGTGGCGTACCACCAAACCCAGCTCGCGCAACGCCAGAGCCCCGGTGGAGGATGAGGAAGAGGAGGAGATGGAAGAGCCCGTCTCATCCGGCCGCCTCACTTGCCACCCGGCTGCCGACTCTGTCCTGAGCGGCATAGCCTCCGACGCGACGGACGACCCGATCTCCGACGGTGGCGGCCGCGATCTGGCGTGGAATCCCCGATCGTAGTCGGATCTCGAATCGACGTATGCTCTTCCGGATCTCGAGTTCTGCTCGCCATCGTCCTCGTCCTCCTCGCTGTCGGAACTGGTGGTGCCGGCGTAATGCGAGCTCCATTCGGTGCGGTGGACCTCTTCTTGACGTCCTGACACTTCTTCATCGTACTGGTCCTCCTCCTCGTCTTCCGGTGGGAGATGATGATGGTCTTGCCACTGCTGTTTCTGCTGCTGGAGGCGATTCTTCTCCTCCAGCTCCGCCTTCCGCCGGTCGAAGAATTCAGAGTCGGGGGGCGACGGCGGATAGAAGTTCTCCCAGTCCCAGGCGGACGAAGACTGAGATGGCGTGGCGGCGTAAGCGCCGTTCGAGGTGGGGAACCGCCGGGAGTCTCCGTCGGGGGCGTCGCCGACGCCGGCGGGCGGGGTCTTACGGAAGGAGCCAATGGCGGAGAGAATGTGAGGGAGCCTGGAGCTGGCAATGGTGGGGGAAACGGTCGGAGACCGCGAGGGGCTCCCCCTTGGCGAATCGGGTCAGCGCGGAGGCGGCGAGGTGGAGGGCGCGGAGGTAGTCGGAGTGGGCGGAGGCGAGGTGGTGGCGGGAGTGGACAGCCTCCTTGATGAGGCGGCGCCGCTCCTTGCACCGACGCACGGTGTCGTCGTTCTCCAGCCGCGACGCCGTGCAACCCATGATACGAGGACAAAGCTCAGGAAACGGGACGCGCTATTCGTCCGCCCTCCGACGGGTGCGCTCGCGCGCGCGCGCGAAAGGCCACGGCGCCAAATGTCGGTAGCGCCGCAACGACGGATGGGCAGAAGAGATGAAAGGAAGAAGAGGAGGGTACTACTAATGGAGATCGAGAGGAGGTTGAGGAGGAGAGCAAGTGGTAAGTCTTTTAGGAGGATGCATTCAAAGCGCACTACTGCTGCTGCTGTCTTTTTTTTTTCTTCTTTTTTTTTTCTTGTACTACACTGCTGTTATTACTCTACTCTTCTTCTCTACTTGTTGGTCTCTTTATTTTGCTCTCCCCCTTTTTAGAAATAAATTGATATATAAACACATATATAAAAAAAGTATATTTGAAAAAATGATTAAATTATTTTTTTTTATTCTTTTATGGTGTGATCTAGTTTTTTGTTGGAAATATGATTGATTGTTAGGAGATCACAGACAGTCATTAATAATAACGATAAACTGATTGGAGGGTTTGAAGAAATCCTTAAAAATTATGATGACAATTAAAAGAAAAATCAGATTATTCGATAATTGGAAGTTCCAAATCATCGTGCTACTTTCTAGTCATGTGTAATATTGGGTATTCATTTAAAGTTTTACACGATTATTTTTCTCTTTCTAAAATTGAAGTAAAGAAAGATCAATCTGATTCTTGATTCTTGAATAAAAAAATCAAAGGTGTTTCTGGTTTTAGAAACTATTTTAATTTTAATTTAAAAAATAATTTTTACTTTAAAAATGTTTTTTTTTCACATTTCCGTTATTTAAGAACATAGGAATGTCTAATTTTTATTTTCTATTTGTACAAAATAAAAAAGGAAATGTGTTTAATTATATAATAAAAATTAAAGAGAAATAAAGTAAGGATAACAAGTGAGAGAAATGAATGGAATTATAATATGATAACAAAATAAAGAAGATAAATGAATTAATAAAAGATAGAGAGAAACATTAAACAAGTATGAGAAGAAAGAAAAAAATAGTTGATAAGAGGAGAGAGAGAGAGAGTTGAAATAAGAAACAGGGAGAGAAAAAAGGAAATAAGAAATAGAAGAGATAAAATGAGAAAATAAGAAAGATGAGAAAGTGAAAATTAAGAAAAAAAAAGCTAAATCCGATAAAATAAGAAAGAGGACGGAGGGAGTGAAGAAATAATTGAAGATAAATATAAAATAAGATATGAGAAACAGGAAAAAGAAAGTTATGAATTAATAAAACGGAGAGTGACAAAAAATGAGGAGATGAAAAAAGGAAAGAAAAAGTGTGGTAATAAGAAATAGGAGATAGAAAGTGATGCGATAAAAAAGTGGAGAGAGAAAGTTAAACAAAAGAGAGGAAGAGAAAGTGAGAAATAAGAATTAAGAGAAAGAAAATGATGAAATATAAAAAAGAAAACAACAAAGCATAGAGAAACTTAAAATATAAGAAGGGGATAGAAACTGATATAATAAGAAAGATATAAGAAAAAAAAGAGAAAACAAAGAAAATCAGAAAATATGAGAAGTTATGAAAGACAGATAAAGTGTGATGAAATAAGAAAATATGTAAGATAAATAAATAATATAAAAAATGAAGAGACATAAAAGGGAGAGAAAGCATAAATAAAATAGAGGGGAAAGAATGCGAGAAAATAAAATGATAAAAATAAAATTAATACGAAAAAGAGAGAAAAAAAGAAAAAAAAAATATATTCTGATTTTTTACACTATTATATTTAATAAATCAAATATTTTAAATATTAATCATTATTAGCAACTAATCTAATATAAATGGAAAAGACGTAAATAGAAAATGAAAATTTAAAAAATAAATATTAAATAAAAAATTAATAACTGTTAGCAACTAATCATGTAAATTTAAAAACATATTTTATGTTTTCGTTTTTTAAAATTGAAACTAAACATATTTGTATTCCTATTTTCTAAGAAAACAAATAAAAATGAAAATAAAAAAAAAACAAGCAAAGTAAACGGCCTAAGTTTTGATCATTTCAGAAAACTAAAATGAGTTGTTCTCTGTTTTCTTTGTTATGACAACAAGTAAAGGTGAAACTTTTCTTTCTTCTATGCATTGTCGCCCATATCCGACAATGCCATCAATGATTCGCGAAGAAAGTTGAGGTGGATGGTGATGCATGCAGTGGAGGAGGTGAAACAAGATGGAGGAGGTAGTCAACCAATTAATGAGAGGAGCCTGGTTTGTAGTTTGGACTTTGGATCTACGGTTATAAATCATCTTTGGTGATCCTAATTTTCTTTTACTGAAAATTCACTATCTTCATTCTTCATTGTGTAAAAGTTTCTTTATTTTCTAGAGGCCCTGTTATCATTTCTACAAGTTTTACCTTTCAACCTAACACACGGAATTTTCCTTTATAAAATCACCTGTTAATCAAACTATTTTTTATGAATTTTTTTTTACTCCATACACCTGAAAATACACATTAGTCGACCAAAAATAAAACTTCCAATCAAACTATGAATTTGTTGATATTTATTTTTAAATTATTTTTTCTCAAAATTTCTCAACTATAATTCTTTTACACGTATAAACTTAGTCTTTGTACTTTTTGTCCCATATTTTGTTAACTCTTTTAGAACTAATTATGAAATATTACTTTTACCCTTATGCTCTTAATATAACCAAAATACAAAAAAATCGATGAGATAAGGATAAATATATTTCTGTACTAATTATGAGATATTTATTTATTTTTAATTTTTCAACGGTTATTTCGACTAACACTTTCTCGATTATAATATTTTTTCACATCTAATTAGGACTATAGATTACCCAAGTTTAATTTTTGAGCTTATTATGATATGTCATTCTTATATTTTCATTAATTTTTATTCAAAATTTTATGGTTTTTAATAATTATAAAATTGTTATTTTTACCCTTAATTATTTAATAAAAAACAAAGTAAAGATATAAAATATTATTTAATTATAAAATGTCTTGATCAAGTTATTATTTTAAAAATAAATAAACATTTTTACAATATTTAATAGAAAAGAGTAAATTTATTATTTCATAACTAATAAAAAATAAATTTAACATAAAATTAGATGAAATTTAATTAATGACTTCATTGATAAATTAACATAAGTTTAAGCATTAAAATTGATAAATGAGAAAAAAATAGTCAAGAGAGTTGAAAAAATAATCAAATTAACTATTTTGAATGTTCGTCGAATGCTTCAATCTTTACACTAAGTCTTCTTATTTTTAAAATGAATGATCTTATGTCATAAGGATAATTTTGAAATTTTTATACTCATTCGAAATTAGTTAAGGGAATTTTGAAAGAAGTTTTTTGGGAAATCTATAATTTAAGATTAGAGTCAAAAAAATTTATACTGAAGTAAAATAAAAATATTTTTATTTAGAATGTCAATATTGTTATCATATCCTTTTATTCGTGATTTTCGTTAGGAACAATATCATGATTAATTAAAAAGAATAATTATCGAAATGTGTGCCGCGGGCGTGGTCGTGTTACTGTGCTGCTAGATAAAGCATGTCCCGAAGAAGCAGGGATTGCATCGTTAAACGAATTCAATACCAAATTTAATAGTAATGCTAATAATAATAATTTAGTATATAAGTATTAATATTACTATTAACATCTTGTAATTTTATAGTACATGGCAGCATACAATGCGTACCATCAACTTACAATTAGATAAACCAGTCAATAGATTCCGAACCAAAAATGCAAATTACCCTTCAGATTTGCAACTTTTTTGTGTCATTTTTGTGCTCGCCATATGTATAACTCCAAGGTGACATTACTGGATGACATTAAATTACTGAGTTAATTTTAGTGTCAATAATATTCATTACAAATAATGAAAACTGTTGTAATTTAATAATTTTGTCATATATATATATATATATATAATATTACTAACATGTCATACGAAACTTAGTTCGATAGTTAAGCACCAAAAAAGACATCACAAAGGAATAAAATATAAAAAATTTAAATTGCCAACCAAATTTTTTTAAACTAAAAAAAGTGTACTATATATGAAATATCGCATATGCATGAAGCTTGACAAATAAATGTAGGCCCAGCCCATTAAATTTATATGGCTTAGCCCATTAATCGAGTACTATTCATGCCGAGAACTTTTTTCCCGGCGCCAAGAAGAGGGTATCAGTAGCCGGTGCAATGGACACGGAACGGAGGTAACAGAACTGCTTCCCCGAGCAAGCGGCGGCCGACGGCGGCCGCCGGCGCATCCCTTTCCACCCTCTCGCGCCTCGTCCTTGAGGCCACCTCACACCCTTCGCTGTTCGCCTTCACCGTAGCATCGCTAAGGTCTCTCGCTTTCTTATCCTGTTTTAGCTCGCGTTCGTTGTTGATTTGTCTTCCATTGCATCGTCGATGTTGATTTGTTCTCCTGCGGGACACGTAGAGGGTAAGCGTCGTGTTCCTTGTATGCGCATTGTGCTTTCTTCTTGCAGGTGCATGTACTGTGTTGCATTTCTTGCCTAAGTCTTGGGTACTGGTTATGAATATACTTCGTCTGGAAAGATTCCTAAGCTCAGCACAAGGGAAGTGGCTCAGTGGTTATTAAGAGTTTAGGATATGGAACACAATATTGTGAATGCTGCTGGTTGAAACTTAGAGGAAATACAAACAATTGTTGGGATACTGGTTATTTGTCTATCTGGTCTATGCAGCTACAGGAGATATGAGATATTATTTGGATCAGTAAGAAGATCTAGGTTGACCGATTCGAACTAAGAAAACCGTAGTAATTCTCTCTTTCGGCAATGTATCATCTTTATGTACAACAATTATGAAATCAGTAGTGCGTAGCTAATTGAAGAGAAATATGTATAAGAATCTTTGCCAGCCAATATATTCTTTAAGTTATGAGGTTTGCTTGTTATTACTCATCAGTGGCTTGGGAAGTATTTTTATAGTGCACGAAAGCAAGTCCCGACATTCAAGTGAGGAAACACAAGTTATATGGCCTTCTTGGACATATAACAACTAGAAGTTTGTAGCTATTTCTGTTAAATTACAAATTTGTTTATAGTTCTCTGGTGTGTCTCTTAAATTACAAAGTAGTTTACAAAGTGGTTCATATGTTAACGTCTCTTACTCTTTTATCCTTTTTTATGCAATCACAAGCATATTCGTTCTTGGATGGACATGCTTTCTCATATTTCAAGGGAAATCGCGATGTCATCCTGAATGCTTACAGATTGTATCATTCCACTCCTATTTGCAGATCTCCTGTTTGATATTTGTGTCATCTTCTAGTTCTTAATTCATTGCTTAGGTATCTAACAAGGGAAAAAGATCTGTTATACCAAATTGTTTTAGATATTCCTCAGAAGACTACTAATGAATTATGAAATGATCTTATATGAAATTGTCTAGGCAAAAT
This sequence comes from Pontederia paniculata, assembly GCA_001647135.1. Lineage (NCBI taxonomy): Eukaryota > Viridiplantae > Streptophyta > Magnoliopsida > Commelinales > Pontederiaceae > Pontederia > Pontederia paniculata. The sequence continues at coordinate 88,266 of LTAE01000866.1, forward strand.
ATTCTTAATGAGCTACCGCCTTCCATCATTCTGTGCTTACATGTTATTGCAATTTGTTTCCCGGTTTGTGTTTAAATATTTTATAAATTAAACTTCCTTTAAAAATGATTAAAACTCTTAAGTTATTTGCCTTTATCTATGGGTTTCTTTCTAAAAAAATTTACATAAATAATCATAAAGTTAATTGTATCATACGGAGATTCATGAGAATTCTGATTTTTGCATATAACAGAGATGACCTCTTAAAATCTCCTTCAAAGTTGTCTGATGTGATTGAGGGTGGATCAAAGTTGTCTCGTGATTATGGACTCAAACTTCTTTTCCACAAGATAAAACCATTCAAGACTTTAGTACTGCTTTCAATATAATGTTTTTTGTACAGTGTTATTCAGGCCTCAAAATCATTCTTCTTTTTTTTTCAAAGGAAAGGATGACTACTAAGTTGGGTAGTCATCCTCAATTGTATTAACTTTAAAACGATGAAAATTTTACAAGTGTGTATAAAACTCAAATACAAAGTCAAAGACAAAACTCAAAAGTGTTTGTCGACATCCACACAACCAATCTATCTACCACCTCATTCCTGAGTCAAAAAGAGTTGTGGAATACAATATTCTCTACATAGCTCCTCTTTTCCCAAATATAATGCAACTGTGCTGAAGTCAAGTGTGCCATGTTACCGCTAGAGGCACCATCATGGTCTCTCCAACCCTAGCTGTTATGTGCCCCAATGCTTGAATTGAGCTCCAGAAGGCATCCCTGGTTGAGAGGTCGATGCCAATGCTACATGTTTGCCACCACACATCGGCCGCTACAGTGCACTCAAAAAATAGGTGAGAGAGTTAGGCACAATCAAAGTTGGTTCAACTGTCTAGCTAGTTAAGCTCCAGGTCAGGAAAGTCTCAAGGATCAAATCTTGGATACACTGCTGTTAGGATAACTTTTAAGTCTTTATGCTCCCTACCTTTAATTGAACAACTAATTGGATAATGGGGTTAATACCAAAAAAATATATAGTTAGTCACGCTTGATTTTCTAATAAGGATTTAAAATGTTGATTATCTGCAATTTACGGGTTGATGTATGATGTTTGTTATTTTGTATGGACATCATGGATTATTTTTGCAGGGATACAAGCATTTTCTTCACCTCTATCGAGGACCATGTCCTCTAACCCGTTCATCTTTATTATTGTAGCTAACTATCACACGTGGTATATTAGGTATAGTTGTCACTATAGTTCTGCAGGGATATGTATCCACTACAACTTTGGATCACCCTGTTGACTTAGTTTTATTCCGATAGAGGCGATGTTTGGTAATCCTCCAACCTTGTTCCTGACCAAGTCTGCAAGCTGAAGAAGCTCACTATGTTCTCTTGTTGAGACAAAAAAATGCTTCTTGCATCAGTACATTCATTATTGTTTCTTATTGTAGCCATTTAAATGGTGTTTTTCCTTTTTCCCTTTCTTGTATGCCTTGGACCTGCAGATATATAAGATTTGCCTATGGTCAAGATCAAGCAAGAACATGGCTTACTGGTGGATGGGTATTTTTACATTTAATTTCTATTATCTGACCATAGAAGATTTCTCATTTTTGTCACTGTTATTGCTACATGATACTTCATCAATCAACTGTACCATGGGAGCCTTGGTTTTAGCCGCTAGCTATGTAGGTTTATTTTAGAGGGAAAAATGTTTTTAATAAGGTGTTAAATATCCAGCCTTAGTTATATAGGCTTTTTAACCATATGGAGTTTGTATTCAAGGGCAGTTTTTTTTTCTTGAGAGGGGTATTCAAGGACATTCATGTATTATATTTGCTTGATCATTGTAGTAGCTTTGACATATGGGTTTATATCAAAAAATTCTTCCACTGGTTCGTTATCATATATAATAAAGTAGACAATTCTCTGTAGCATTTGTGAACTACCATGTTCTGAGTTATTGAAAGTCTGATTTAGGTATACATTTATTGGGAAATCACAATACTTGGGCACCTTGCATGATATTTAATTTTCATGTCTTCATATAGTTTGACTTTTGGATAATGATACATGAAATGAACTTTTTGAAATTTCCATGGTAAGTGTCGTCTTATGCTCAGGTAATGCAAGAAATGGATGTCCCAGATGTTAAGGATTTGAAGATTTCCTCATCACTGAGTGCTTTTTATGCAGTAAGTTTCTAACACTAACTCCCGTGGAAATATATGTATAATGCATTTGTCTATTTACTAATCTATGATTATTTCTATTTTCATTTTAGTCTAGGCCATACACTGTTAGTGATTAACATTCCACTGGAAGCTTCCAACCATCTTTTGTGTAGCTCAACTGCAGAGTGCAATGTAGTTTAGTTGATAATACTCAATAAAAAAAACCCAAGAGATAGGAGCAGTCACTTTCCTGGAATGGTTCATGTGGCATCATCATTGAACAATAGAACTTGTTCTCAGGTTGGATCCAATCTTATTGAACTGTTTTATGCTGAAAATCACATATGTAGTTAGTAGTTTTTCTTTAGAGAGAAAATGACTAGGGGATTGACTAGTCATCTGTTTGTATTAAATCATTGTGAAATCTATCAAAAGGTTAAATAGTAGGAGACAAAAAGGTCAAAAAGATCTTCACTATCGGGTTAAGACAGATATTTCTTGTACAATGTTATCTAAATATAATTTTTTTTCTGTTAGATATTTAATTATATCATATAGAAATCAAATAATTTGTGTGGTGCTAGTGGAAATGACATTATACTTCTTTTTGTGAATTTCGAAATCTACATTGCATAATCATAATTAATATGTAATATTTACTTGTCGCCCAGTCGTCAGTTTGGACAGTCCTAACCCTCTCATCGGATGATCCGGTATTCATCTGATAAGTTTATTGGATCTGAACTTTGATTGAGAGAGCCTTCTGAGAATGTTAAAAACAAATAATTTGATTGAACTGATCAGTGCACCTCCTCGTGAATTGGCATTCGTGTTAAGGTTCATAGTCGTGACTAAAGTGGATCAGTTAGATACCCGGTTCAAACTTTGTTGATCGAGCTTGGCGATCAGTTAAACATCTCTATATTTGTATGCTCGCTTACACCACCTTGACTTGGTTATTATTGATATTTGCTTCATCATAACTCAATTCTTGCATACTACTCTGCAGTAACAATTTAGTTCTCTTTTATATTAGTAATTTATTTGGATTCTTTTTTTTTTTGAAAATATCAATGAGTTATGAACATTCCTAACCACATCTCTGTTTAGAATTGTATTCTAGATGCCAATCTCCTATGAGGTTTCATAAGTACTTTCTTTAGATATGATTGTATCGCTAGGCAACTATTTGCTTGTGTTGCGTGATCACTCATTTTTGCTAGAACTTTCTTACTGATGGATCTTGTGTCTGTGTAACTGTTGAATTACCGAGGCTGATTATTGTCACCCATGCTCTATGGTGTGGTCGAGGTTTTTTTTTGTCGGAGCCTATCCTGTTTTTTTTTCATCCAGAATCTTCGTAGCTCTGACCTAAGCAGGGCTTGGAATTCTGTGGTGGTTGAAAATGATTAAGAGTATTAAACATAACCAATCAGCCTACCATGTGATGAGGACTGTAGAGCGATAGTTTGGAAAGTCAAATATAGTTTGAACCCTAAAGCCGATTGTATTTATTATAGATGGCAACAGATTCATTGTATATTTGTATCTGCTTTTCTTCCATCTCCCACAAGAATGAAGGGGCTGGAGACTGGTCCCAGTCTTCTTCTGGTCTTAATTTCCCTCCCTCGTGCGCCTTGCCTTGAAGTAACAATACCCTTTTCTTTTATTTCACTCCACCAATCCGCATCCCCCTTGTGTGCGTCTGCCAACACTGGCTTATTTTTTTTTTCTTTTCTTATAAAAAAGGACTCTTGTTCTCATCCATACATGTTTGTCTGGAAAGTACAGCGTTTCTAGAAGCCCTAGGGTGGGACAGTTGGAAGCCATCCAGATGAAGGGGGAATGGAATGATCACACTGACGACCAAAATAGATCCAATTGTGCAAAGCTAATAGTCTGATCGAAATACATTAATTGATTTGGGCTTAGGATCACTACTGAAAGTGGTAATATATTGTGTTTAATATTAACCTTAACCTGTAATTGCTCCATGGTTACTTGCAAGGATCACTACTGATCAAGACTGTGGGATTAGGATGCTCACCTGCTATGAATGGAGCACTCCACCACCACTTGGGGGTTGAGTAAAAATTTATGACATATAAAAATTTATAGGGAAAGAAAACATTATGTATACTTGCATTATTAAGCATACATATTCATTGACTAAAACAACGATTGGAACACGAGTGCAGTAAAGGTCAAATATAAGTGGTTTTGTCTGTAGCCAAATGAGTCGTAGGCTATGACGGGTGCCCACCGGGTAATGCAGTTAAAACTTGTTTGTTGTTGATTTATTGAACTCTTATGAGTTACATCCGATGGCCGATGGGAGACATAGTAAATGCAATGTTCATGCCCAAAGCTATTCGCAAGTGACTATTTCCTTTTCAATTTTTACAAGAAGAAAAATTTATTTGTTGTGTGTAAATCTTGCATGATAAAGTGAAAGCAATTAGTGGTAAAAAGGTTAACTAATGCTTAAAGTTAATATAGTGAAAAAAAACTCACCATAACTTGCATAGTGATAACGTTTGAAATCAATGAGTTAACTGTTGCTCATCTTTTTTTTATACCTATTTTAGGCGTGTATTGTTGATATTCTTTTACTTTAGTTCATTAGTAGAATTTGGAGAAATACTATTTCTTTGTGAATTATGCCAGGGTCATTGGTCTACGATAAATTTATAAATAGATGGGCTTGTAACAAGATATTTATTTTTCCCTCGCTATTGAAAATTTATTAAAGTAAATTTGACTGGGACAAAATAATATTCACAAGGACTTTTAGTAATTTCAATCTTTTTCATGACAGAAGCATCAGTTTATTGCTATAAATGAATCATATTTGATGAGTAATTTAATCAAATAATATAATTACAGGTTCGAGAAGTTCTTATAATTTAGCGATCAAATTTTCAAGACAAAATAGTCAAAACTATTGAAGTTTCAATGATCAAAAGTCAAAATCCATATGAAAAAACGAATCTTTACAAAACTACAATTAAAAAACATGACACTCAATAATTTTAGGGGGGGACTAACAGCCCTAAATAATTTTCTTGATCTGGAGGGATTCCTTCTAGAAACTATGGTTTGAAAACTTGTTTGCTTCCCTTCGAACATATAAAAAAGCTTTTGCTCGAAACATAATCCATTAGCTGATTGGACTCCTGGTGATTTGGTCGCAGCTATGAAGAAATACGTTGTGTCAACATTGATCTAATCAACGCTCTTTCTTTTATCCTATTTGTGTTCAAGCTAATCCCAGAAGAATTCCTTCTAGATGATTGAACATTATGTATAATGACGAGCCCCCTCACACTTTTATTACACCTTATGCACGATGACAGGACATGACATTCTACCTTCATTAAGAAATTTGACCACTTGTTCACAGCTTACTGTGATAATGATGATACACTTATTAAAAGAAACAGTTCAACCGTGCTTTTTCCTTTCAAATTTAAAGGTTTCAAGTGATATAATAGTTCATCTATTTTTTGCAGCAAAAAAGAAGTGTAACACATGTATGATTATTCATAAATAATTAAAAAAATATTGACTGACGGAAACACTTTATACAACGACTTCATGTAGCATGCAAACTATAATCCCCCCAAATTTCTTCACACCAAAATATTCCTGCCGATTTTTTTCCCCTAAAATCCCTAGAAACAGTAACACCAAGCAGGCCTTCCAGAAGTCTTCTTTCCGTTCAATATCTTTATACCATTATTATATATTTTGTCATAATTTTTTTTCTAGAGGCCCCAAATTAAGTTATTAGTTATTAAATTAATAATAACTATGCACTATTTAGGCCCCACTCGACAACGACCCCTTAAGACTTCGGAGAGCTCTTGCCATGGTCCACTGCCTTTTTTATTAACTGTTTCTAGTTGACCAAAAGCTGACCGACGTGTGCCAGTGGTGAAACCGGTCCAACCGGAAACATCTCCGGCCGGTTCACTAAGCGCACTCCGCTCTGCGCCTGAACCGGCTTAAACTCCGGACCGGTGGCCGGAGTCGGAGAAGAAGAAAACGTAAGGACCGTTGATTGAGGCGGAGCCGCCGTCGCTGCTTCCCCTCTCCTCCTCTTGGGAGAGGAGGATGACGAGGAGGAGTAGGAAGAAGATGAACAGGAAGGGGAGCTCGGCTCCGGCGACGCCCGCTTAGCCGGGGAGGACGACGTCGGTGGGGGAGAGCAGGCCGTCGCCGCGATCTCGTCCGCCCCGATCCGCAGCGGGAAGTTGAGCAGAGCGCGAGAGCCGCGCATCCGGTAGGCGGCGCGGTCGTAGGCGACGGCGGCCTCCTCCGCCGTCTCGAACGTGCCAAGCCACACCCTGGCTCCGTTCCTCGCGGGGTCCCTGATCTCCGCCGCGAACTTCCCCCACGGTCGCTGTCGAACCCCGCGATAGTGCTTCCCCTTCGCCGGCGCCGTCCTCGGAACCGCCGAAGCCGCCGGAGGTAATTCGGGAGTCTCCGTCTTCTGGGCCATCGGCGGCGTATCCATCATCGCCGACGTCTCCTCTACTTTGACAGCAGCTAGGTAGTGGTGGTGGCGGCCGTCGGGGGACCAATCGCCGTGATGGAAAGCNGAGGTAATTCGGGAGTCTCCGTCTTCTGGGCCATCGGCGGCGTATCCATCATCGCCGACGTCTCCTCTACTTTGACAGCAGCTAGGTAGTGGTGGTGGCGGCCGTCGGGGGACCAATCGCCGTGATGGAAAGCGTCGCGTAGGGCGCCGTACACGACCATGTCGTCGGAGTCGTCGAGGCGGAAGGGGAGGTCGGACCACTGGTCGGCCACGAGCCTGCCGAAGCTGGAGCTGCGGCAGTAGGTCGCCGGCGCCGGGGTCGGGGCCGGCGCGGCGGGGTAGTCGTCGAGGAGATGGTGGCGGATCGAATCGAGGAGCGCCCGATCCATTGTGTGAGGGTTTTGGGTGGACTGGAAGTATTAAGTCTGAAGAAGCTGAGGAGAAAGGGCGCTAAGGGCCTTTTATAGTCGCAGCCAAAATGGGCATCTCGAACTCGTGCTTTCTGTGAAGGTTCCTTGGATAGGAGCACGTGGAGAATTCCACATCTCTCTTTTTTTCTTTTTTTTCTTTTTTTATTACTATAATTTTTTTTTGGACGTTCTCGATTTAGTGACGCAATAAATGAACGAAACATGCGGGGAAGCGACGTCATAGATGAGGTGTCTGGGAGCGTGCCACGTCACTGTCAGTTTTGTCGTTACGCGATTAGATGGAAGCTTTGAGGGCCGTCAGTTCTACGTTCTATGGGCCCCCCTTCGGGAGTTTTCCTTTAAGCCAGGACTTTTTAATTATTAATTAATTATTAATAATAATAGTTCATATTTTATTTAATTAAATAAGGGGAATTAAATAATAATTCACTAAAAGAGGTATAAAGCAGGTTGGCAATTAAGCTTTCCAACTTTATTGAAAACATGTCAGAACTTGAAGAGCACGATACCCAAACTATCCACATGCTAGTTTTTTTGTTATATATTAAAAATAATTGCCAATTTGTTTAGGGAAAGACGACTGTTCTCGCTTCTTATGACATAATACATATATAGTGTATTTGAAATATAATACATCTTCGTTACCAGAGTAAAGTTATTTAATCTTACTTATTTCGAAGTGCCAATTCTACTAGCATGTTGAACAAAAAAAAATTAAACGATAAAAAAATTAAACGATAAAAAAATACTATCCCGGCAGTTCAATTTGAGTTATCAAAAGTTTATTTTTTTACTATATCGGTGTTCAAGATTATTAACATCTGATTAATCATATGTTCGGATGAAAGCGATCAAATAAATTATGTTCAAGTTAATGACTTCGAGGTTCGAACTTGGGGCGATGAACTCTCATCTTTCAGTTTGAAATATAGACTCGCTAATCATTTATGTCAACTAACTTGATTAAAAGTTTAATTTAATGATAAAAAATTTAGCAAATTTTTTCGGTGGTTTTAAAATTAAGCAAATTGCTTTAGTGATTGTGGTTTTATATATTTCACGCATTTTTTTTGTTAGAATTCTGGACATGTTTGGTGGGGCATTTTATGCCACTATGTATTTGTACAATGGTATCCCAACATTTCTATGAAAAAAAGGTAGGCAACATTTATTTCCTTAATTATATATGAAGATAATGTTATAGTTGGGGCATATCTAGAAAACGAAAAACATTAAATGAGCTACAAATCAAACATTTATAGCCAAATACATAAATTAAGGAATAATTTGAAAGTTTGGTCTGTCTGTTTCATGGTCATAATTTCATTTTACATTTAAAGGAAATTATTAGTATGTTTTAGAATTGATTATTAATCCTCCAAGAATAAGGGTTATATTATGACAGATTTTAGTAGGGAGAAATGAGTGGCATAGCTGGTAAAACAACTAATATTATTTTATTATAAGGGTTGATCTTTGACAATAAGCATTTCGTACCCTATGTAAACAAACCGATCCCTTTACTATTTTGATTGTTTTTTAATTTTTTTTATTTTATTTTTTATGTTTTTTAATAAAAGGCTAAAGTTACAAAAAATAATTAAAAATTAAGATCAAGAACTAAGGCTCTCTTTGACATTGAATTATTATTTAGATCGATACTATGGAGAATAAAGTCAGACAATTATTAAATTGAAAAGAAATAATTAACTGTGAATAGATATTTCAATGTTGAAATGAAAATTAAATTATCTCTTTTTTTATTGTGTGAACCCTAAATTAATCTTCCATTTTTCTTCTATCAACATAGATGGATTTGGCACTTAACAATAAAAATGATCAAAATTATTTATTTATTGATAAATAATTCTTTAGAAAAATATATTTTATTTTCATATCTTATCTATATAATATCTATTTTTCAACCAAATAAGAAATAATAGTCACACATAAAACTATTATATTTTTAGAATTATCTATTTATATTACAATATCAAAACTATTTCACTATGACTAAAAGCTACTAACATAAGAATTTATGATTCACGAGCTAATTATAATTGTTAACATTTGATAATACACATTTGAATTGTTTGATCGTAATGGCCCTTTTTGGATACCAGAGGGAGAATTAAGATTAGAACAAACCTTAGTTCTGGAACCAAGTTTTGATCATGAGCATAACTTGGTGTTTTTAATTCTTGCAAATGGCAAGAACTAAAGTTGATTCTCTGTAGAGCGTGAACCAACTTTATTTTTTTTTTTCTTTTATTCTTGATGTGACATTTTAAAATTTATATATTAACTTACTAATACATTAATAATTATACTCTTTCCATAAAAATAGTAAAGTAAAATAAAGAAGCATATTTATATTATTATTAACTACATTAATTAATATAAAAGTGTCTATTAATTTATTTTGATAAAAAATAAATTCATTTAAAATTATCGCTAATTAGCTTATGATTAAAATTCAAAATGAATCATTGAATTAATATTATTTTATCATAAAAAATAGTATAACACGTTGATTAAATTATATTTGCATTATTTTACTTTATTTGTTACAATAAATTATAATATTAATTATTGATCAACGCACAAAATTTGCATTTCTCCATTTTTTATTTTAATTTTTTATATTATATTAATTATTTTGGTATTAATTTGTTTGTTAGTTTATCCTTTATAAAATTATAAAAAAATTAATATGCGATATTATTATTTGATATAATATTACATTAAATTCTATTTTCTTATTTAAATGAGTAAATAATAATTATTAGTTGTAATATTTTAAAATAAGTTTATATTATTAATTACTTTAATAATCATATAAAATAAATAACAATAAACTATCATAAATATATAATTAATTTAACATTTTTTTATTTAAAAAAATAAATTATACTTTAGTTCTACCAGTTCATCCAAACACTCATCGAACTAAAATATCTAATTTTTTTTTAGTTCTTCATCATTACATTTTTTTAATTCAAACATCAAATAAAAAATTATCTATTTAATCAATTAGTTTTGAGAATTAATAAGAACATAAGTTCTTGTATCCTAAGGGCACCAATATGATACATTCTAAAACTTACACGTGTTATTTTCCCTACACGCAACAATTATATTTTAGCCTATTCCTATTTTTCTTGAATTTAAATTACTTGCAACCGTTGATTTACAAACTAGTCTTTCAATAAATTTTTGAATCATGGGTGCAATAATAATAATAATAATAATAATAATAATAATAATAATAATAATAATAATAATAATAATAATAATAATAATTTATTATTATTATTATTATTATTGACGAATGAATGAGGAAGAGGATAAGGTCATCATCCCCCTAACTCGTGGTCCTTGGGTCCACGTCAAACCCCACACACGTGACCGAACCCGAAACTCGTGTGTCTCCGAGCGACGACTTCTCTCCATCCGCCCATCCTCTGCCAGGTGTCATCCTACATCACTAGGTCAGCCTCTATTCATCCACGTCATTTCTCTGATCCCATAGTAAAACTCCTAATAAATAAGAAACCATATTTAATAACATTCTATTTAATCAATTACAATAAATAATATTATATATATATATATATTACGTTTAAAAATTTATGACATAATTCGATAATTTATCTTCACTCAATAGTATATCAAGGGATTGTCTTCTAAAAAAATACATTTTAAAAAATTGATGCTGTCATTATTTGTTATGTATGCATCCATATAAATGGATCCGTCCGTAAAATAATAAACATCCATTAATGTTGGGAAATAGCAATACTATGATGGTTAAAACTAAGTTCCATTATCTTACAATAAGTAAACACACATATATAATCGTCATATAATTGGAAGTGGATAATTTTGTCATTAAATTAAGACAAAAGAAAACACCATTTTTATTTAGGAGGAAGACGAAAATAACTCCTTATAAATTTTTTTCATGAAAAATACAGATATTAAGAAAAATATCTTATTTTGATGATTCAGGAATGTTACGCCACTTAAAACAATTATCTTGTGACAGTGTTGATTGCATCATCAAATGAACTTAGATTGTTTTTATTGATAAACCAATTTAAATGTTGTTTTTTTTAAAGATGAACAAAACAAGGAATAAATATAGAAAATGCATTGCTCTGTGCGCATAATAATGTTGAAAAGTTAAGTAATAATGCCTTAAACTCAAATCTATATATATAAAGCTCATGCTCAAATGACAGTTTCAAACTTCTATCCTTCTATCAATGCCAATTATCTTTTTTCTCAATTTTTTTAAATTTTGTATTTTCTTTTGCATCTCTCCATCTCTTTCATATTAATAAACGTATCACTTATCTAACTCATTTCATAAATGACATTTATAAGTTATATTTTAATTAAATATCATTTAATTTTCTCCACTTTCTTTTCTTCATTATCTTTAAGATCATATTTTATAACATCTATATATATAAAGCTCATGCTCAAATGACAGTTTCAAACTTTTATCCTTCTACCAATGCCAATTATCTTTTTTCTCAATTTTTTAAATTTTTTTATTTTCTCTTTCATCTCTCCATCTCTTTCATATTAATAAATGTATCACTTATCTAACTCATTTCATAAATGACATTTATAAGTTATATTTTAATTAAATAT
>LTAE01000867.1:11541-41039 GCA_001647135.1 Pontederia paniculata
AATATATATATATATATATATATATATATATATATATAATTTCTTTTTTCGTTCTTTGATATCTTAAATCACATTGCTATTAAATATCCTTACACTAACAGGCTAGCTTAGTTCATTTTATTATTCCATTCTCTATTTTGTTTTGCCTGACACCGATAAAATTGTAACTTACTGCCAGCTAATTAACTTCATGAATATACTGAAGTATATAGATATAACAATGAGATGATATAAACCACTGAAAAGTTCTATGCAGGCCTAAAATATTAAAAAAAACAGTTAATGAATTCAACTACTCAAAAACATGTTCCTCTTTTGATAAATGAACAAAGAAAGCCATGTAGTGATTAAAGAAAGAATACTTGTTTTACATAGCATACTTGCTTTATCTAATAAGAATCCATGCCTGATCCACAGATCCAGGGTGAGTACATGCCATTAATTCCCACTTATAAATTTATTTATCTAATAAATATACATGCTGTCGAGTTGCTAGCTGACAGTTGCAGAAATTATTTCTTAATTATCAGCAAAAATAATGAGCAGTATCTGTTTGGCTTTAGGTAGAGAATAACGACTATGCAAACTTGACCCAGCAAGCTACAGAAGCAAGCCTTCAACTAAGGTGTTTCCTTCTAGCAGTGTGATCAATAGCATATTTCTGAATGAATCATGTCTTCCATACTGCATGTCCATATATATGTTTGTTAATTGTATTTTTTATTGTAATAATTAACTACAGGCAGATGAGAGGAGAAGAGCTCAATGGATTAACAATTCATGAGTTGCAGCTGCTTGAGAGGACACTCGAAACAGGATTAAAGCGCGTCCTAGAAAAAAAGGCATTGACATTGATTGTTTATTTTTCAGATTTTATAACCTTTAAGTTCCTTATTTATTGACACCTAACAATTTCTCTTCGAGATTTCAGGGTTCACAAATCATGGAACAGATTAGTAGTCTCCAAGAAAAGGTGAACATATATTACATTTCAGTTAACTTCAATAATCATACAATGTACTCAAACAATTTTTCCAGTATCAGTTATAATACGAGAGACAAAAAAAACTAATAGAATGGACACATTAATTAGAAAAATGAGATTACAGGAGTTTCGGAAAATAAAATGATGACAGGATTGGAGTCTAAATCATTTAGAGGAAAAACTAAGAACTCAACTACTCAAATTATGAATTGCCACTATGACTTCTTAAATTCTTCATTGCAATTTTGTGAAATATTTTAATTAGCTATTCTATATGGGTATATTGGGTTTTGTCGATGGATCAATTAGGAAGCAGAATGATAAATTAAAAATGAGAATGAAAGATGGATATACGAATTTTAACGCGGTATTTTTTTTATTGATATGAACAAAAGGGAGCGTTAAAGATTTTTTCATTATGAGCGAAAGAGAGTACATCCCAAGCCTTCCACCACCGCCGACATCATATGATTTTTCATTTTTTTATAATTTTGAGTATAAAGTATAATAATTCAAGGCGCAAAGATAGGTTGTTGTTTAGAAAATATAGAGCTTAGTAATCAATAAGCTATCTGAAATCCAATACTATTTTTTTACTTAATTGGGAGTCTAGTAGTTAACAACAAAAACATAAACTGTATTGAAAGCCAAGTTTTAGGTTGACATCGATCCATAGCATACACTTTCTTCCACTATATATTGTTAATATATCTGAATAATTAACAAAACGGATATGATATAGAACTTGATCAGTGCAAAAAATTTATTCTTGCAAGCAGGGAAAGAGACTGATGGAAGAAAACGAGAAACTCAGGGAACAAGTAATACTTTATTTTCACAATGTTTCTTTTATGTAAACTCTCGAGTCATTTATCTTTTTTCCTGACCAAAAGAATTAAGATTACTTTTGGAGTTGCAGGTGGCCAAGATAACCAGGGTAGAGAAGCAAGTGGTGCCTCATGAGTCTGAAAGTATTACATATGAAGATGGCCAATCATCTGAATCAGTGACCAATGCTTCGTCACTGTCCGGAGCAGCGCCCCAAGGCAACGATGACAGCTCTGATACTTCACTGAAACTGGGGTAAGCTTCAGATACTTATGGAGTCTTATCTTATCAACGTCTCTAAAGTTTATAACCATGCAAATATGCAATCATCATAGATAGAGAGTGAGGAAGAGAGGTGGAAGTTATATTACATTAGTAATTGAACTTAGTTTTTTTTTTTGTTCTTCTGTGTGCCATCCGGATTAGGCTTAGATGTTTGAGTTTTTACTGCACTGTGCATACTGTGATGTCTATGAATTATGGAATAAGATTTTGATATTGATATAATTTAGTCTTTATGGTAAAGATAGGATGAATGCTGCAAAAGCACAAGCCATTTAGTCTTAGATCATAAATTCTGTCACAGTTAGTGGCGTTGTTATTTTCAGAGGTTGAGTACAGTGCTTCATGTTCTTTCTTCTCTCCGATGCATGCAGGTTGAATTGGATGTAATGTGCAAGGATGTGTTCTCCAGCCTGTTGGCTATCACCTCTGTCGAAGAGACTACTTGTGAAATATAGAAACAAATAAGAGAATGGCTTTTCATGGCCACCAGTACTCTCTGGTATTAACCTTCTAAAATATATGTTCTCCAGGAGAAGTACTCCATCAAATGTTGTTTGTTTGATTAATTTTTTTTAGTCGAATTAGCGATGCATGCACAGATGAATGAACACTCTGATGGCATACCTGAACATGTTGAGGTTTCTGAAACTGGTCACCTTCCGAGTTGAAAAGAGTTCTAATCTCCAAAGTCGAAGGTGTTTCCAAAAGTTCTTAGTATAGACTTGTTAGATAACATATCAAGGTCTTATTAAGTATAATTCATACACGATACATACTATTTTGACATAAACTGTTGGGCAAATAAAAATGCACGTTAGCAAGATGTTTTTTAGTTATTACAAATGAGGTAAGACCTATAAAAAAAATCAACTGGAAAAGTGTAAAAAATAAGAAAAAAAAACTTTTACGATTCGAATATGATCGATTAGTTAAGAATGTCAAAGATTCAAGTTAATCTTTACTGTGATAATATTGCCAATGGGATATCTCGAACTATATTCTGGCTGCTGGCGTCCTCAAGGTATTATAATTATGTTTGAACCTGATATACGTTAATCGCTATAGAATCAGAAACACCATTTTCTTTATCCTTCAATCATATAAGTAGTCAAATAATAACAGCTGGTTAGAACAATTTGCCAATGCACCAAGGCATGTGTGTGTGTGTGTGTGTGAGAGAGAGAGAGAGAGAGAGAGAGAGAGAGAGAGAGAGAGAGAGAGACCACATCCATATTTCAGTGGGTAAGCCACCAAATATAGGGACCGTATATCGTTTGTTGGATGCACTTGTTTTGGTCTATCAGTGGCCAAGTTGGTAGAGGCATATGCTACGAATCCTCCCACAAAGATTATATTTGACTCCAACCACATAGCATGGATGGTTCAAGAAACACAAAGTTGGTAGAGGCATATGGCAGTTGCTAACTAAATAGTCCTTCTTTATTAATTTGTTTAAATCTGGATTAAGAAACGGTGCTTAAAAGTGAAAAATGCATATGACTACATCGAATGATCTAACAATTTATTTGTATGTAAATTCTGCACAATCTACATTAATAGTACACACTTAGTGCTAGGACCGTAAGCAAAAGTGCGAAACGCATAACTAAAAACATAAAAAAAGACCCTAATAAAAATTAAAGTTGTTTGCCATCCAAAAATTGTTAAGATATTTTTGAATTAAAAGAAAACCATCTAGAAGTCCAATGAATCCTTGCCTATATATACACGTAACAAACATTAAAACGCTGCTTAACATGCTCATTAACCTTAATTAAATTTGTCAAACGACATACTTTCGCCTCACTTTCATTTCTCACTTATCATCACACTTTCCATTATTTCAACTATTATTCATTAAATTATAACGTTTCATATTTATGCTTTAAAGGAATAAAAGGGGAGGGTGTGGGGTGTAGACGGCACCAAGAGGGAGATGGTGAATATGTGTATTAAATTTTTTTTCTCTAAATTATGTTTATGCAGCGAAAATAATTAAAGAGTAGATGCAAGTAAAAATTAATGCACACAAAAAATGAACTAAACAGATTTGTTGACGAAGTCCAGTCGAACTTTTGGCTTACGTCCCCGCTTTGATCTTCTCGAACTCGAGACTTTCGGAGATCATTAGCTTTCCTTCTTCAAGGGCGAATGCCCCCTTACAGTTTTTTTCTTCTTTCTTTCTTTCGAGGGCAAGGAGAATAACCTCTTACAATTGAGCTCACTCTTGAACACTCAATTTACTCTCTTCTATTCTGAATTCTTACTAAAATGCTCAGAAGGAGAAACTAAGATTTTTCACTCAAACTTACAATTGTAAGTTCTTTAATTAATTTGACATAATTATCTCTCAAACTCTTGGGACTTAATTTTATACCAATATACAAATGTCTAATCCCTCTCTCAGAAACTAGTCGTTAATGCAAGTACAATACTTCTCACCTACTCATCGGTCGACCGCTGCTCTGGTGAGTTCACCGGTTAGTCTGTCCTATGGTGCTTCGGTCGTCCACCGTTCACCTTTAGACGCCCGCAGTAATGGGATTCAACCATAGTTCCTTCTTCAGACTTTCATAGGTCGTTTGTTGTTCTCTACTGAGTACGTCGGACGACCTTTGCTTACTTCAAGTTTCTTCGTCAAGCTCCTTTGATCGTCCGCTGATTGAATATCAATTCTTCGGACGTCCTTTGCTTCTTTACTGATCATTATGGTCGTCCGCTTATTCTTTATTGAATTCCTCGAACGTCCTTCTCTATCTTCTACAGTCATTGATCGTCTGCTAATTCTTCACTGAGTTTCTCAGACGATCTTTCTTTATCTTCTGTAGTCATTGGTTGTCCCCTAATTTTTCACTGAATTCTTCTGACGTCCTTTCTTTATCTTTTGCAGTCATTGATCGTTTCACTGAATTCCTTAGATGTCCTTTTTTTATCTTCTGGCATGCTTTGGTAGTCATCTGACATTGCTCAGCTACAATGGACGACCTTGCTTTTCTTCTGTCAACTTTTTCGATCGTCCACTATTTTCACTTAGTTACTTCGGATGACCTTTCTTGACTTCCCTCTAACCTTTGTACTCCACTGATTGTCCACTACTTTAAAACTAAAGCTCTCGGACGACCTTAATCTACGTAATGAATACTTCAATCGTCCATTGTTTCTTTATTGAAAGCTTCAGACGAGCTCTCCTTACTTTTCTTCTGTTTATGCATTCTTCTGGTCGTCCACTGCTTTAACTTTGAAGCTCTCAGATGATCTTTCTTTTCATTATGAATGCTTTGGTCATCCACTATTTTCTTTCCTAAAGTCTTCCTTCACTTTAAAAATAACTTTAATCATCCTCTTCATATGACGTCCATTCAACCTTGGAAAGCCTCTTCTTCAACCTTTGTAATATTGACTTCGAAACTTTGGTCACTCACTTCTCTTCACCGGGCGACCTTTCCTGCTTGCTTGTGTCTTCAGTCATCTATTATTCATCCTTGGTCGATCGTTATGTACTTAACTTCATATCTTCAGTCTTTGCTTCTTACTTCGATCGACATCTTCACATCCTTAGGACACTTGCTTCATACTTAGATTTTTTCCTCTATTCTCCTTTGTACATAGGTCGTCCATTTCTCGATTTCGGTCGACCTATTACTGATTAAAAATAAAAATCTTATCTTTTACACATCAAATCCAAGATCATTAGTACAAACTAAGCTTTCTCATAAATTTATGATCATCAAAATAATCTCGGGAAAAACCTTGTCTTCTACACATCAAATCCAAGATCATTAGTATAAATTAAGCTTCCTCATAAATTCGTGATTATCAAAATAATCTCGAGATCCTAGATTCAGGATAGGGGTAGCCTTGTTTTGTCTCGGTCTATTTTAATACCCTTTCAATACTTCAATTATAATTATTTTCATATCTAATCCTAACAAATTATAAACTTAGAAATCTAAATTTACTGAACATATTATATTTTTGTCACTCAAATCCTTCGGGATTCCATCCAAAATTTTGTTAACTCATTTTTTTGATAATCGAATATTATCTTTGCCTGTACTCTCTTAATACAATTAAAAAGAGCAAAAAAAAAACAAGGGTAAAGAAGTTAATGATTATTCTAGTTATGAAATTTCTTGATAATGTTGTTATGTCTATTCTGAATATTCTATCTTATATTAAAAAATGGGGACAATGGTTTTTTTATAATTATTAACAGATTAAGAACTTGATTGATAAATCAAGATAAGTTTAGGAATTAAAATTTTTTGTTTTATAATTCAGGTTTAGATGAGAAAAAGAATTACAGTTGAGAATTTTGTTATAGAAATAATAAAAAAAAGAGGTCTCTCCATGTCCAATAATATATTATAAAATAATCTAAACGTGAACAATTAAACATCATTCAATTACTTTTATAATTCAGAATTTTACATGAAAGTATGCAATAATGTGTAAGATAAATCTATACTTATTTATACTTAAAGTTGCCTCTTTGTCAATAAGTATAAGAGAAAAAAAATGTCCGTATACATTCATGAGTACGTTAGTACGATATATCTATTAACATATAGTGTGCATATAATTTAACATTTCAATTCAATCTTAGACACCATTTGCTTTGTCAAGAAATATTTTTTCTGAAACATAGTTTCTACATTTCCTAATTTGATATTACTAAATAGATGGATTTATCAAATTTTTTTATTAACTAAGGGTATGTTTAGTTAGAAGTAAAAGGACGATAAAGGAGGAGAAGAGAAATGAGGTTAATCGATTAACTTCGTTTGGTTGTATTTTTAACCGAGGGGAATGGAGGGGAATGTATCCTCCATTTACTTCCAAATGTCAATTTTTCTTTCAACCCCAAATTGGGTGGAAAGGAGGGGAAAAAATATTTAAACTACACTTCCAATTTTATCCATATGTAATTCAAATTTATAAACACATACATTAGGATATATTCGTCCAACAAAAATTATAATTCTCTTCCTTTCTCTTTAGTTATATCATCCAAATAAGGTTAATTATTTTAACCTCCATTCTCTTTCATTTCCTTCACCTAGTTTCCCTTCCCCTCTATTCCCTTCTCTTTCCCTTGATAAGTGTTGAACCAAACAGACCCTAAGAAAACATGTTAAATTATTTAAAATTATAATATTTAAATATAGACTTATTTTTCTCTCGTAAAGTCTTAACATTTACATTTGTAAAAAAATTTCTTTATATTCAAAAGGCACAATAAATAGATGTCTTTTTAAGAATTTATTTTTTTATTATTTTCTTTTCGTCAAAACAGACAAAGCCTTACTTGCTAAATATAAATATTTTGTGGACATTATAATTATAAATCCACTTTTAAATTTATTCAGCTATTTATAAATTATATGTTGTGTCTTTGTGAGCCTACAAACGACATCCAGCCCTGGCTCTTTAATTTAAAGAAAGATGAAGGTTGAACATAAATTTTAGCTACCTATCAAAACTGCCCTTTAGCTGGTATAAGAACACAACAGTAAGATTTGATTTTATATATCTTTGAAACTGGATTGATATCCTTCTAATATTCCTGTTAAAAACGTTCCTATATCCTATTTTTCGGATATTTAAAAATATGAGTATTAGAAAGATATATAGACGGTGGAGAGAAAATAGTAATTTTTACTAAATCTTCCTATATATCCATTCTATTTTTTCTGGAATAACTTTCAAGATTGGTATCTCAACTTTAATTATGAAAAGATTATATAGTTGGAGATTAATTACTTATAAAATAAAGTTAACTTTTGGAAAATTTGTATAACTGGAGAATTAATTAATTATAAAATAAAGTTAAGGTACCAACTTGGATCATAAGATTTGGAATATTAATTTTAAAAATTACTTATTCTTTCTCTTAACCTCTCAAAATGGTAAGCATTGTAATTTATTATTTTTGTAGTGAATTGTCATAGGATGTGAGTGTTAGGGGGATGATTTCAAGAATTGATTAGGTTAATTTAGCATTTCTTTTTTCCTTATTTTAGCAATCAGTTGGCATCATTATTGTTTGATTTGATGTATATGATCCCTTATTAATTTTTTGATCAATTTCAATTTCCTTTCTTAAACTATAATATCTCATTCCATTGTCTAAAAAATTAATGTCACTAATTTACCTTTCCTCAAAATTTCAAACACCTACACTTGACCCCAAACACTTAAAAATTATTTATTATGTTTATTTCATTTGAAATATATAATATTAAAATTAAAAAAAATAAAATAAATCAGATTAGTCCTCATCTCATCCTTTAAAATTTTTATTTGATTTGGAAACAAGAACATAGTGCAGATGACTTGTGAAACTTATATATCTTTTTATTTTCAGCATTTTATTTTCTTTTATCAAATGAAACTTATCTATCCTTTTCCTCTTTGTAAAAAAAAGATATCATAGTTAATTTTAGAACAAAATAAATGGGTAATAAATAAATTAATAAATATTAGATATCTAGTTCTTTGAGGTTAAGTGGTAGTATTTATATTAAAACTTAGAAGATAAAGTCAAGGAGGAAAATAAATAAAATCTTTTAACATTTTACTTGTTCATAATATAGGAAGTATTGATAAAATTAGATACTCTAATCTAAGAAAAAAGAATAAAGGGTTCATATCGAGAAGTACTGGAAAGTACTCAATTTCCCATCATGAATCTTGATGGATGTTTAATCCAATATATGAGAGTTTGGGTGGAAAAGTGATATATATAAAAGAGTAAAGAGTTCATACTAATTAATATCAATATAAATACTATAATAATTAATCGAATGCTTTCATAAGACCATAATATAATCAGAAAATAAATTATGCATAATAAATAACGCGTAAAAAGTTTACTTGAGCCACGGGAATTCTAAAACTTATATTACATATAATTTATTTTCTCTTTAACTCTTCCTTTCTCAAATATTTTTCTCTCTCTCCACTCACTCAAGCCTTTTCTCTGTCGTTTGGATTGGGATTAAGTGGAAGAATATAAAATTATTCTTCAAAATTTGTCAAACACCCATAATAAGTTAATCAAAATCTTAATTTTTTTAAATCATTTCGAAAAATATGAAACCAACTTTTTTAATTAATTAAAATGTATTAAATCTATTCTTAAGAATAAAAAAAATGTTAACTTTCTCTCTTTTAACTGTATTTTTATTTTTTAGTTATAATACTATATTAATGTAATGGCTATTAATTAATTATTTTATGTAATTGAATATTTATTTAAGCTTATGAATTAATGATGTACGCAAAATACCATACTATACAATATTATTCATTAATAATAAATTTTGAATAATAATTAATTAGTATATTCTTATAATTCATAATTAATTATATATGATTATAAATGTAGTGAAATAAAATTTATATTTATTACTAAACATATGTGCATTAATAAATATAATTAAAATTATTTTAACATCACTTAATTTTCTAAATATTATATTTTATTATTTTTTACTTTAATCCCAACACTTATCTAATCCAATTTTTTAGAATAATTTCACCTATAATCTTAATGTAGTATAATCTTAGTACCTTCTCTAAATTTTAATCTGAATCCAAACGAACCCGAAGACCCTGTGTTCAGAAAGATCTATTACTATATATTTATAGTATAAGCAATAAAAAATCTTATTAAAATACGAATTCTATTCTATCTAAAACAAATTTGCCCTCAATTAAAATTTGTAAAAAAAAACTACTTTAAAAGCTAAGAAATTTATTTTAATTCAATAATTTGTTCGTGCACCATCATATGTCATCAAAACAATCACCAGAAGTTTAATCGATTACCCAAATAATCTTCAAAGCCAAAATATTTAAATTGAAATTCCAAAATTTGAAGGTTGAGAATATAGTTAAGTCCTCTTTTATTGGCCCACCGAAAAATACGACTTTAAAGCCTAATAGAAAATTATGGGTTGCCCTTTTCGAAGATAATTACATAAAACACAGCAATATATATATAATATATACATATATATATTACTGTTGAAATTGCAAAAGATAATATAGAATAAACAACCTATCAATAATATTATAATATCTGTTTTCGTTGTTTTTTAAATCTGTTATTACGAAATTTTTAATCAAGTTTATAAGAAAACAAATATTGCCTGATTTATGAAACAAGATATCAGAACTTGCCAAATTAATTTCCTCAAATATTATTGAATTCAACATCCAAATTGAATCTAATTAGTTTACTACATAAAGTACCAAAAAAAGTTCAAGATACATATCTTAATTACAATAATGGAGCTTTATTACTGCCCAAATTGACTAATCGATTTAAGTTGTTAATCTTTTTATTTCTTCGAATTAGTTTGGTATTTCTTTGATAAGTGCACCCCAAAAAATTCAGTCCGATGCATGACATCTTAATTATAATAATGACCCATTCGATCTTTATTAATGCCCAAATTGATTCATCGATTTAAGTTATTAATATTTTTTTCCTTGCAATCTAACTTATTTAAATTGGTGGAGTTAATTAGAATAATGGGACATCAATCGCAAGGAAAGGCACATGAATACTTATAATGAGGTTTTAATAATAAGGTGCATACTTAAAAAAAAAAGGGTACATGATTCGCCAATGAGTGACCATCTTGCCACTGTGTCAAGTAGCTGTCCCTGGATAAGTTTGGAGCAACTTGGTCACATGGGACCTCAACTTTATCCAGTCAGCAATACCATTTAAGTAACAATATTTATTTATTTATTTAATTGCTAGATTTGAATTTATGAAGAGTTAATGTTTCAAATTCGATTTTCGAATCATTTGTATACCATGAAAATTATTGGAAGAAAATTAAACTCAATTTCTTGTATTTTTTTAAATATAATTATTTTTTTATACTTTCACGATATTCAAAATTATTAGTTCTAATTAATCTGCATTGAATTAGACATCTGACTATGTTAAGTAATTTTTTTAATAAAAAAATATACTAAAAAAAGTTCAAACTAATTTTTTTTAAATGAAGAAGAGCTTGTTACCATTTCACGTCAATTTCTATCCGTGTTATTTTTTGATGAATTGAGTTTAATATCTACACATTATACGTGTATAGAGACCCTCTATTATTTTTCCCCCAGCGTAGCATTAAATTCATGTGTATATTCTTATTTTTACGACTTCGAGTAGAAGCTCTCCGATGGCAATAAATGCACGGTATTCTTCTCGCTCTAGTTTAATGTCATCCCTTCTACTCCCGTGAGCATGTACCAAACGCAAACATGCATGATATGATGCATGGGATCATTTACTAATAAAATAAATAAACTTATAGAATAAAATGAGGATTGCAATCTCTACGAAACTTTAATTTGAATAGAAGAAGAAAATTTACGCTGATTTATCTTTTTATAGTTGTCCTTTGTATATTTTGATGTACTATACTTATTTTATGTAGACCTATGATACAAACTATAAGTGCCCTGCAATTTTAAGTGATAAATGAAGTTTGATCATTGTTTGTCTTATATGGATGAGAGTTAATAATTTTAATTTTTAGAGTCATCAAATTATTATTTGAGTTTCTCATTAAATTAGTAACGATGTTGTTGACCAAATCAATACGCTATTTAAAATATTTAACAATCATTATTAATAATAATGACAAGCAAATAGAATTTAACATAAGACGTTTGAAATATCATCAACATCTAGAATAACTACAAGATATTAAAAATTATTTTTAGATATACCCTTAAAATATTTTAATATTAATTACTATTTTTATTATACACTTATTATTTTATACTATATGATCATTTTATTATTTTATTAATTATAAATCATTTGGTCAAGTATTTATTTATTATTATTTATTAATATTAAAATAGTTAAATAAAAATATGTTATTAAATTTATGCTACATATATTAATGTAATTTATTTAAATATTTGTTTATACCCTTTTTAGTCATTTTATATTTATTGATTGATTCACTAAATACTTTTATTAAATATAATAATTAACTCGTTAATTTTTAATCTCTAATTACTAATCATTATTTGCTATTAACTATTAATATATGTCAAATAAAATCATATACTAATTATGGACACCAGTATTAAGAATATAAATATAAAGATATTCTTTCTATCGGCTTAAACTTTTAAAATTATTTGATATCACATCATATTTAACATAATATCGGAGATAGATACGAGTTCGAATCTCAATATTGCTCATTTAAAATTAATTTCTTTCTTTAATTATCCACTGTGTTAAGATTTGGATGAGACCAAAGTTGTCTGCGACTCATACATGACATGGAGTATTAAAAATATAAATATAAATATGTTACTTTTCTTAAATATTTAAATTTTTAAGATTGTTGGTAGCACGTTTAATACTAAGTTCAAACATCATCGTTGTTCATATTAAAAATTAATTTTCTCTCTCAATTATTCACGTGTTAAATCTTAAGCTAGATCAAAGTTATAATTATTTTTACTATCTACTTATCCATTTAGAATTATTTGATTGCACATCTAATTTAATAATTTATAATTAAAAAATAATTTAAATATACGGATTATAGATGGCATAAAATTAGTCGAATAATAATATTCTAAGAAACATTTTCTTTTAATTGTGTAATACCATCTTAAATGTCGAATGACAATTGAATAAAAAATCGTTGAACTTATAATACAACGATACAGAACATCATAGTATCTTATTTTTAACCTATAAAGAAGGAAATAGTTGTTTTAGTTGAGATTATGAAACAAAACAGAGAACGCGGTAAATATTTTCATATATAATTTATTTTACTTATTTTACTTCATATGTCCTATAAAACATAGATAATTATAGATCGTACATTTGGACCCTGTTAATTACCTTCTTATATTTCTTCCCAAATATATTTGGCGATCCTAGAAACAAGTGAAAAGAGAACGTAGTTAATATTTTTATCAAAATTTTAAACTTATTAGCCGTTGTCAATAATGTATATTTTACTAAACTCACGCCTAAATGTATTAGTTAGAACTAATGAATTTCTTAATATCTTAACAACGAAAAAAATGAGATTGTAAGTACATTAATCATGAAACTTTCTTTTTATTGAAAAAAAATATAAAAAATACATTTCCTCAAAAGAAAATATTTTATAAAAGGAGAAGTTTTTTATTTTTTTAGAAAACTGATTTATTTTTTAAAAAATAAAATAATAATATATTTGTTTAATTTATAATAAAAATGTTAGATTATCATCAGAGAATATTAGTTCATAATTATGCACATGTGTCATCATTCAAGAAAATACTTCCTTGAACGAATTTGAGTTTTTTTTTCTCTAAATTGTGTATTTTATTTTTTCGATAAAAAATTGATCGGTTCAAAAGTATTAGAGCAGCTTAATAAATTTTAGTTCAATTAACTTTATTAAAAATGAAAATTAGATTTAGTAATTCTTTGGACTCTTTAATTTAAAATCCGATTAACTTATTGATCAATCAACTCAGTTTTTTTTTTTTACTTTTTGTAAGAGTCACCATCACCACCAGTTGCGAGGCGATAACGTGCAATGATGGCTTTAAGAAATTTAAAGAAAAAAAACAAAGTCCTAATTAATTCTTTAAATACACCAAATACGTGTCACTTATGATAATGGAATCCCCGCATTAAATAAAACAGTTGCAATGTCTTAAATACCGCTAACACAATTAACTATAAATAACATTGCCTTTTCAAATATAATATTTTTTGTGCTAATTAAACTATTAGTTTACAGATAAGCTCATTAGAAGTTTTTTTTATTTATTATTGATAATTTTTGAATTTTAAAATCAGCTTTAAATTAATATATTTTTTCAAACGCAGTTAAGATGATCCATATTTAAATATACTTCCTATATTACACGTTTTCTTAATCCTTGTATTATTTTACAATATTTTTGAAATTACAAAAATAAAAATAACTTTACATGTTAATATTAATCAACTTTCTAAATATTTCCATGTAACAAAAAGAAAAAGAAACATTTGAGCTACTGTTGCAGTTGTTATATTTTGAGAAAAAAAATCATATCAATCCATAATCAAACAAATCAAATATGTCATAAATATTGATAAAAATAAACTTGAAGAAATCAAATTTGCACAAAATAAAAATTCCTTATTAGGAAATGCCAGCAATCTTTTTAATTTATCATCAAATCGCAAAATCCCATCAATGTTTTCAAAAATCCCCCTACGCAATAACCTTTTCAAACTCTGGTCCTTGCATTTTGACTCTTTTTTACCACCTTCCGAGTTCTACTACGGTGGAGAAAAATAAGAGCAGAGCAGAGCAGAGCAGAGCAACATGGAGCCACTGGGAGCTTCCAGGGGCGCCAATGGCGTAATCTAGGGTTCTTGCTCTTCTTCCTTATCCCTTCTTCGTACCTTCGGATCCACAACGCCCCCAAAAAGATGGGTCTTTGCTTCGGCAAGCCGTCGCCGCCGGCGACTCGCTCCCCTTCCTCGTCGCCGAAGGGCGATGGGAAGGACGAAGGGGCACAGCCAGTGAAGCCTCCGGAAACGGATGCGGTAGTGCCCGCGGCGGATCCTGCTGCGCCGGCGCCGGCGCCAACCGAGGAGAAGGCTTCCAAGCCCTGGATGTCACCTTTCTTCTCCTTCTACACACCCAGCCCCGCCTACTCGAAGAAATCCCCTTCTGCCGCCAGCGGCGGCACCGGTTCCGCCACGGCCACGCCTCGGAGATTCTTCAAGCGGCCGTTTCCCCCGCCGTCTCCGGCGAAGCACATCCGGGCGGTGCTGGCCCGCCGGCAAGGGTCGGCGAAGCCGAACGGGGCGTCGAATGCGGAGGGCGAGGGGGAGAGCCGTCGGCCGGTCGGGGGGCTGGACAAGAGCTTCGGTTTCGCCAAGGGATTCGCTAGCAAGTACGAGATCGGGGAGGAGGTCGGGCGGGGGCATTTCGGATACACCTGCACGGCGAGGTCGAAGTTGGGGGCGGACAAAGGGCAGCAGGTGGCCGTCAAGGTCATCCCGAAGGCCAAGGTGCTGTAGAATTCCCTCTGTAGGAAAAAAAAAAGACATCTTTATTTCCTTCTCACACTTAAAGACCCTCCATTTGTTAGTTTTGAAATAGTCTGCATGCATTAGCACTTGATCGAGTGGTCAAAAGTAGGCATTTTTCTTGCACAATTCGTTGCTTATTTCTCTGATCTTTTCTTAAATTTCTCCTCCTATTGTTTGCCATATGCTCTCTATTGCATCATGTCGGATCAGTGCCTTGTCATAATTTATCTGTCATGAGCATACTCGATACATCTTCTAGAGATTGGGAGCTGAATATGTTTACCAGAGTGGCCATTTGGTTATCTTTCAAACTTAGTTTACGTTTAATTGGGATTGAACTATGTAAACATGTCTCTGCATTTCCTTTGTTTCTGGACAGATGACGACCGCCATAGCCATAGAGGATGTTAGAAGAGAAGTTAAAATTTTAAGAGCATTGACGGGGCATAGCAATCTTGTAAAGTTCTATGATGCCTATGAAGATAATGACAATGTGTACATAATAATGGAGTAAGTTTCCAGCAAATGTTGGCGTACAGATGTCATGCGTATATGTCAAGTTCTGGCTACTTTAATGCATTTTAATTTGCAATTATTCCACCGAGTATTTTCTCTTGGTATATCAATTCAAATGTTTCAAAATGGTTTTCTTGTGTTATTTTCTCTTGTTCTGTTACAATTATTTTCTTGTGCAATAAAAAAGTTTTAAGGCACATTCAAGTTTCTTATTCAGGATGACGAACATGTCTTCTTTCATTTAAAAGATTTTTCTTGTGAACTTTAATTTTCTTTTCGCCGTCTTTAGGTGTAATTCTTGAGCATTGATTTTGTTGTCATAATTGATATTGGTGGTTATATGTTTTCAGGTTATGTGAAGGGGGAGAGCTGTTAGATAGAATTTTGTCAAGGTACCTTATGAGCTAGTTACTCGTTTCAATCATAGTGTCCATATGCTTAAAGTGTATATTATTTCCTTACACTGCTGAAGGATAGCTTGTTTGGAAACTACTTTGCGGTTGCTCATTAATGTAATATCTTTTTGTACTTTCATAGAGGTGGGAAATACTCAGAAGATGATGCAAAGGCTGTGGTGGTACAAATATTGAATGTTGTTGCATTTTGCCATCTTCAAGGAGTTGTTCACCGAGATCTCAAGCCAGAGGTGAAAATAAGTTTTTTTATAATTATTATTACTCTACTAGTCTTTTAGGGTAGAGAGCAAGCATATATTGCATCAGAAGAAATTTCTTTTCTCTAAGCCTTTTTGCTATTTCCTATGCATTAGCTAGAGAATCTAGTTTGTATTAGTTCGATTTCTAGGAAAAGAGGTATTGAAATTAGAGCTGGATGTTGAGAAATCACTCTGCATGCAACATATTTTTAATGATACTTTTGAGAGCGAGTATATATAATAATGATCTTTTCGTGAATTTATTCTTTTAGATACTCTAACTGCATATGTTCAACTGGCTGACATAGACATTTTGCTGTATTAGCACACAAATAGAGCAAAATCCTATACAACAGCGTCGGAAGACTTATAAAAGATTCATGTATGTCTTTTAGTTTCGGTTCCCTTCCGGGTATAATGGGACTATGAATTTTCATTGCATATTTTACCTAATTTTCAGTTAACCAATTTAATATGATATTTATTTCTGAGTATCCTGTCTAAGTGTCTCTTCGCCGGCATAAATATATTTTTTTTTTGTTTTGTCAGAATTTTCTCTTTGCTTCCAAGGACGAGAACTCCCAGTTAAAAGCTATTGATTTTGGCTTATCAGATTATGTAAAGCCAGGTTTGTTCTTGTTGACCATGTGTTTTGCTTTTCTCAAGCAATTGATTTTGTTTTGTTCGCCGCATGCATCACCACGTGTTTTCTCATTTTCCATCTTAGCAGTATAGAAAATGTTTCTCACAGAAATTATTGTACATTACTTGGTCACCTGTTTATGTTTCTAGTTTGACTTTTCATGTTCCTTAACAGATGAAAGGCTGAATGACATCGTGGGAAGTGCGTATTATGTTGCACCTGAAGTTCTGCATAGATCTTATGGTACAGAGGCTGATGTATGGAGTATTGGAGTAATTGCATACATCCTCCTATGTGGAAGCCGACCATTTTGGGCCAGAACCGAATCTGGCATCTTTAGGTCTGTCTTGAAAGCTGATCCAAATTTTACCGAGCAACCTTGGCCTTCGCTATCTCCTCAAGCTAGAGATTTTGTTAAGCGATTGTTGACTAAAGATCCACGAAGGAGAATGACTTCTGCACAGGCTTTGAGTAAGTTGCCTATGTAGTTACTTTAACTTTTTATTCGCTTCTTAATTCTTTTGTAATGATTACATTTGTTTTACAGGCCATCCATGGATTAGAAATTATGGTGATGTGAAAGTTCCTCTAGATATCCTTATTTTCAGACTGATGAAGGCTTATATGCGTTCATCATCCCTGCGTAAAGCTGCTTTAAGGGTATGGAAAATCATATCAATCACACAAGTTTTAGGTGTTCCGGATACATGGATGGCGTAGACTGCATTTTTTTAATTCAACAAGTAAACTTTTGTTGAGTATGATATGCACATCCATGCTGATATATTATTATTGCTTGGCAAGTTCTCTAAAATCGACTGCATGAATTATTTTTAGGTGTCATACTATTTAGCAATATGTCACTAACATTTTAGAATGCTTGAGATAACCAGATCAATGATTTTGTGTTATCAGCTTTTTTATTTTTGCTAAAAAAGTTGTTTTTGAATCTATCCCTGCTTGGTGAGCATGTATAATTTGTTGACATATGCAGGCTTTGTCAAAGACATTAACTGTAGATGACATATTTTATCTCAAGGGTCAATTTGCTCTTTTGGAGCCTAATAGAAATGGGTGCTTAACCCTTGAACAGATTAAGATGGTTAGCTCTCTAATTTTCTTTTATTTAATTTTGGAGATCAGTAAACTTAGTTTATTAGACAATATAAATCTATTGTGGTTTTTTGCCAATTCTATTAGGCATTGATGAAAAATGCAACTGACGCAACGATGGAATCCCGTGTTCAAGATTATCTCGTCACAGTATGTTTAGAATACTTTCATTTTCTTTTATCGATTGTCAAACTATTTTTTGCATGTGACGCTGACACGGATGATCTATCCCTTGCAGCTGAGCAGTTTACAATACAGAAGGATGGATTTTGATGAATTCTGTGCAGCTGCTTTAAATGTGTATCAGCTTGAAGGCCTCGACAGATGGGAGCAACATGCTCGGTGTGCTTATGAGCTTTTTGAGAAGGATGGCAACCGAGCTATTGTTATTGAGGAACTTGCTTCGGTATGTCACATTTTTGTTCGATGTCTAGACATCACTAGTAGGTGTAACAGAATAATAATCTTACAAGAGCTATTGTCTCAATAATCTTACAAGAGGTAGAGTTTCTACTTCAAACTTTCTTGTTGGAAGTAGCTGATCTAAGTTAAACATTTTATAACATTGATGTGTATATTGAAACATAATGAGCAACCTTGTGAGTATTATTTATTTTGTCCCTTATATTCTACATATTTGTTGTTTCATATCTAATTTTATTACATGCAATTTAAAGGATATCAAAAGCACCAATAAAGAAGTAGGAATAAATTAACTGCATATCAAGTGCACAAAATTCAACTATTTGCCAACTATGTTGAGTTGCTCCTCATTAGTACTATCTATATCTGGTTGTTCTGTGTCTTACTGTATTCATTTGCTGCCAAGTGGGAAATGACCATGGATTTTATTCGGTAAAGTTACAATAACTGTACTAATAATATTTTTCCCTTTTTATTGTAATTACAGGAACTAGGACTTGGCTCTTCTATACCTGTGCATGCAGTTCTCCATGATTGGATTAGGCACACAGATGGCAAGCTGAGTTTTCTTGGATTTGTCAAGTTGTTACATGGTGTATCTAACCGGCCCTTTGTAAAGGCGAGATAGATATAATTAATTCCATTGTTTCATTTGTTGACGGATCAACTGGCCGTGAGTCGATGGATGAGTGACTAACGATATTTGAAGCCATCAGCTGAAGGTCGAAGTTTTACCTCCAGCATCTTCGGCCAAAGTTGTTTCATGGTGCTGTTCTTACGTACTAAGACAAACTTCAACAATCTCTTGGGCGGAGAAGAGCCTGCTGCTTGATTATTTCTTCAGATCCACTTGTTTGATAACATGATTGGTAGTCCCAGATACATAACTCGCATCTCGTTAACAGTATACGTTTGGTGGTCTAATTGTTGCTTTTGATTGGTATCAACATTGTTAATAGTCATGAGGATTATAGTGACTGTGTAGGTTTACTTTTAAAAATAGTCTCCATCAAGACATTTAAAAATTTGAATTGCACGCCGACAGATATGTGGTTGGATATGATGAAATCAAAAGTGAAAGGGTGTTTTGAACAGTTATTTGAATCAGATGTGACTTATGGTTCTCGTTTCGATATTGCTAATTTTATCATTGTTCCTTATGTGGATATGCTGTTGTGAATCACTTGCCCAAACTCTTGATTCCATTATCAACAAGTCTGCTACTGCTTGCAACAGGGGAGATCATCTGATGTTACTGAATGTTTTTTTTATTCTTTCAGCTGGCAAACGTTTCTGTACGTTGTGTCATCTCTACAGAATCTGAAAGGCCCGCTAGCTTGAAAATTCCTTTCATGATGCAATTAACATAGAAAATAATGAAGTGTGGATCATATTGCAATTGATAATATCCACTATGCTGTGTCTTATGTCTATCTTCCATTAAACCTCTGCATGAGATATGTTTTTTCCTTAAATTGCAACACCAACTAGAAGCAGCTAACATGTTATATGCAAACATGATAAAATCGCATTCTTTCACTGTGTTCGTGATGTTGTTATTGTACTTGAACAATTACTTGATTACATTTAGATACAAAATTTCGAGTGTGCTGGTGTTGTGCTTGTGCCAATCAACCTACGCTTGATCGTTCTCGTGTTCGTGTCGTGCCATAAAAAAAATCATGCTTTATCGTGCCAAAAATGACATCCAGGCGGCTCGATCCCAATTCGATCATGCTAGACTAGACTAGTTGTGTCATGACGAGTCACTTAATTTTCTTTTTTTTAATCATTTAGTATTTTTTAAAAGAAATTCCAATTTTTTATAACGAAAGTTTATGTTTTATATCATATGCATTGTATTTTATACAATTATACCATAAATTAGTAAAGTTGTAATTGAATAATAAAATATAATGCTATTCTATATATAATTAGTATATATTATATAAGAATATGAGTCAAAATTATGTTTGAGAGGATTTGAACTCGAAAAAAGTAGAACATCTTAACTAAAAAACCTGTGTAATAATATATTAAAATACTTTTGATATTGCCCCGCTAGAGAAGCTCGGCCATGGTGGGTTCGTGCTCACAGGACTATGTCGTGCTAGGCAGAAATTTCAATTTAAGTAAAAATACACATTCCTTTCATCACATTAGGAATGTATTCTTAATCAAATTTGATTGTCACAGATGATCAGCGGGTTTGTGCCTCGCGTTGAGAGACGAGGGAGCTAGTAGCCCCGAGTTCGAGCTCCGGAGTCCTCAACTTGACTAGGATATTACCGATTTATTGCGCTCGTCCGAAACACCGGAGTAGTTAGATGCTATTAGCCCTGAACATCGATAAGTTCTCGCCGAAAAAAAAGGAATGTATTATTTTCTTCTTTTCATCCCATCAGGAATGTATTCCCGAAGCATTACATAGGCTTCACTTTTGAATTAGGCTTTGACTGATGCTTTAAGTAGCCAACAAAAATACGCATATATATGGAAAGGAATATAATTAAAACATTCCTTTTAATTATAATACAAACTGCATGATTCAAAACATTATAATAAAATTCGACAATTACAATTCAAAAAGCTCGTCTTAAAATGGTAAGAATCACTTATTACATCAAGACTCTAATACTTAATCACTTATCACATCGTTCACCGTCAACATATCTAGTTTTTAATAAATCTCAATGATTGATACAACCATCCTTCCAATAAGACATCAACAAGGCTGGCCTCAAGCCAGAGCTTCTGCTAAGTTTTTGCTTCTTTTCTTTGATGTTTGCGTGCAATGCGATAGAATATGCCTGGTCGTCTTAAAAGTTTGTCGTTAAAAACTATATATAGGTCGGATTAATAATTGAAACATATTTGCTGGAAGTCATGAAATTTTCTTTTTCTTTTTCTTATCTTTATCAAAGATAGAAGTCATAGAGAATGTTAATAATCAATTTGCTATACAAATTATTTAAGCAATATCTTATTCTTATTACATTATATATATTTTTGTATGCGTCCGTCAACATTTAACTAATTCGGTTCAAGATGGAGAATATTTCTTTCGGCAATGTATTTATTTATTTTATTACAAAAAGGAGACTCATATTAATTAGTGAAAGAAAGAAAAGATAATACGAAATGGTTTATTACAAAAAAGTAGACTCAGAGATCAGACCTAGTAAAATTAAGAAAAGATAATATGCAAATAAAAAGATACACGAGAGCAACTCGAATCTCTTAAGAATAAGTTATTGCTTTAATACATCCATGTTCTCCAATGATGTATTTGTTGATATTTCAAATCTCATACACTATTGACGAATGAGATAGAGAGATGTGAGTTCCGCAAACTCGGATTGGGGGCTCCTAGTACACGCTCTTGTCCTTTAATAGCCGCTGCCACGCAGCACTCCGTCCCCCTCAACCGCGGCTGTTACGCATGCTCATGGCGCACTCGCGTGAGCGGTCGATACCGCGCTCCTTTCCATGATGGAACGTCCCCGATTAACGCACGATTCGTGTGCGTTAATTCTACGTGTCGTCACGAGCCAAGGCGCGTGATCAACGACGCGTCACCTTCTCCTACGCCGTGTGGGCACATGCGCGTCACGGCCGTGATCACACTGATCACGGCCTGTCCATCACGGTCGTGATCTCAGGGATCACGGCTAGTGTGGCCATCACGACGCCGTGATCACAGTGATCACGGCTGGTCACACTACAACAATCTCTCACTTAACCAGCGTGGTCACTGTGTCAGCACTCTCACTATTCGTAAGTAGTCTAACTAGAGATCATATCTCGAAGTTTCACTATCCGTGAATACTTCACACTGACTCAGTCACTTCTGAGTCCCATCAAGCCCACATGCTTGATAAAACTACTAGTTGCAATTCCCTTTGTGAGGGAATCAGCTAACATATCACTCGTAGACATATAAGTCACTGTTACTTCCTTTTTTTCGACTATATCCTGAATATAGTGATATTCTATCTCAATATACTTTTCTTTTGAACTATTGGTTCCACTGTGTATCAAGCTTATCGCAGCTTGATTATCACAATATATGGGCAATGGTCATCTGACCAAATCGAGCCCTAATTCTAAAAGAAAACGTCTGAGCCATACACCATGGGTGGCTGTTGTGCTACAAGCAATATACTCAGCCTTAGTGTGTGTCTCGTCACACACCCTTATTTCTTACTACCCCAAGAAACGGCTGCACCACCTAGAAGGAACAAGTGATTTGATGTAGACTTTCGGTCGTCAATATCCCCTTCGAAGTCTGCATATGAATAACCTATTGTCTCGAGTGTATCAGCCTGATATGTCAATCTCAGTTGTACTGTCACCTTCAGATATCATAGTATCCTCCTAATGGCTTCCCAATGAGCTTTTCCATGATTACTTTGAAATATGCTAACAAGGCTTACCGCGTAAGCTAAATCGGGTCTCGTATATCGCATTGCATACATTAGGTTGTCCACCGCTTTTGCATAAGGCTTACCCAAAGATTCTTGGTCTGCATTGAGACACTGACATTTTGCTCAGCCTCTTTCTAATCACAAGCGGTGTCGGTGCAGAACTGCTATTCTGCATCCTGAACCTCCTTAGTACCTTATTTATGTATTATTCTTGACTTAAACTCAAATTATTTGAGTTTCTGTCACAGCTGATTTGAATGTCCAGTACATAGGAGGCCTCGCCCATGTCAGTCATTTCAAATCCCTTGCTCAATTTATCATTGACTTTATTGAGCATCTCTACATCATTCCCAGTAAGCAGTATGTCATCTATATATAGTGACAATATCAGAAAATTTCTTTCTTTCTTCTTGATGTAGACATAGTGATCCAATTTGTTCGTCCTGAAACCAAATTGGACTATCGTCTTATGGAACTTCAAATACAATTATCTAGACGATTGCTTTAGACCATACAATGATTTCCAGAGTTTATATACTTTATCCTCCTGATCCTTTATCTGAAACCCTTTAGGTTGTCGCATATATATGTCCTCTGACAGATCTCCATTTAAGAATGTTGTTTTGACGTCCATTTGGAACAACTCCAAATTCATATATGCTACCATGGCTAATATCGTTCGTACAGTCACAAACTTAGCCACCGAGGAATAAGTTTCCTGAAAATCAATACCGGCTTGTTGAGTATAACCCTTAGCCACCAACCTCGTTTTATATCTATCAAAAGAATCGTCTGCTCGGTACTTCTTCTTGAATACTCATTTACATCCTATGGGTTGTCTTCCCCTCGGAAGATCACATAATGCCCACACTCCGTTGTTCTGAATCAGGTCAAATTCTATTCTCATGGTGGCCGCCCATGACTCCGATTCACTAGAATTAAGTTAAGTTAAGTTAGAATTAAGTTAAGTTATCCTATGGGTTGTCATTGCTTCATTGGTGATCTGATAGAGGAGGAGCAAATTAAGTTAGAATTTTGTAGCACAGATGAACAAATGGCAGACTTGTTCATCAAAGCTCTTCATGTGCGTAAGCATATTTTTTTCAGACAATTACTCGGAGTTTGCAGCTTTAAATCATGGGAGAGTGTTGAAATATGATTCAAAATATTGTCCACATCCGCCAACATTTTTTAGTGGTATTATTAATGGATCGTTAGTGATGTTGCAAGAGTGTGTTAGTGATGTTGTTAGTGGTGCTAATGATGTGTCATATATTTCACTTGTAATTATGATATTTGTGGTCATGTTCTTTCTCACATTTTTAGTTACTATCTTCATGTTCTTATCTTGCATTTTCTCTATTGCATGTCTATTTATAGGCCACTTTATTTTTAGAATTTTAATACAATCAAGTTGATAGTAATTTTATTTTTATCTAATTATTTTTTAACTTTATTTTTGTAGAATTATTTTTCTATCGATTTTTAATCTCCAAGAACATATGCCACTAGATTGCAACAGAAGAGAAGTCTCTTAACCTAATGGGATGGAGGGTGTAAAGTTACTGCATGTTTCCCGTCTACATTGAGCTCATTTCTTCTTGCTAAAGGAGTATCCTTTCCTCGTATCTTTACTGGTTTCTGTAACATTTTCGGGAGCTTGCTCCTATCTTTAGTCATCGAAAAAAAAAAATCTCTCACGCGTTATTGGCTCTTGTATTCTCTAACGTTGCGAAGGATTTTATCTCGAATAGTTTATCTTATTACGGATTACACATCTAATTATGATAAATAATATTTCAATGAAATTTTTTTATGAACATAAAATTTTGAATTCGAGATCTCTTCAATAATAAGAAGTTTCATCATTTTTAGCCTAACTTCCTTTGCTAATCTTTTATATTTATTTTGGGTACATAATAGTACGAGAAGAAATAGTAGTTAGTACTTGACAGACTTGTTGGCGCCCATAGCTAGACCACTTATAAATGTAAGACTATGGAATCTGGAGATGTTGAGTGCGGGGGTGGAATTATTCCGGGTGGTTGCAGCTGCTTTACTTAAAAGTGCTCAAAAGCATTATTCATCAATTGGCCACATGATGGTTACTTAACATTTGCTAATGGATAAAAGAGCTTAATTAATCCAGCAATTAGGCAATAAAGTGTATACTTTTAGGAGTATGGAGGACCTAAACAATCCTATTTCGATTGATACATATGGACAAAAGAAAAGTTTTCGCCAGATAGAGTAAGCCATGTGCATGCGAATTATATGGGTTGGTACGTAATTGATACATGCAATTATACAATTATGCTAGTGTTAGGTATACCTGCAACTCAGCTATACCAATCATGCACACGCTAGTAATTGCCACGTAGAAGAACAGTGAAGTTTATTGAACAAAAATGAGTGAGTAAATTCACTTAGGTATCAATTCGTGTAAATATTTCAGATTATCAATACTTTTAATATAAAAGTGAAATTCATTGTATCATTTTTTAAGTTACCATTAATTTCGCTTTTTCCTTTACTAAAATTACTTATTACAACTCTAAGGATTATTATGATTTTACGAGAAAATGAGTTTAGAGTCTTTAAATATTCATGTCGAAGCGATAAATAGTTCTTTCTCGCTTAAGAAAATCTCGAATTTGAATTCCTTCAAATATAAAATATTTTTTCTTAAAAAATTTATTTGTCATAATTAGTCGCGTGATTCGAAATGACACGAATTAGTTGAGGAGAAATCTTGAAACTGTGATGATAACAAAAAAAAAGTATTTATTATACATAATTAAACAAGTAATTGTTAATTTATTCACTCAGCGTTGGAAGGCAAATATCTAAACATTAAACATTGATGATCATAGTATTTGATCTTGATATCAAAACTAGTTGTTGGTAGATGTCTTTTAAATTTAGTGTTGTATTAATTTCATTTATCACGTTCCGGTTAAGACATTTTCAGTTCTTTCTCTTATAAACAACGGAAGACAAAAAAAAAGATATTCAGCCTTTTATTTATTAATTGTCTAATTATATTATATTTATCGTCATTTGGAACAAATAATTAAATCTAGATACCACATTTAAAAAGTGAAAGCATAATTTTGTTTTACTCTTTAGCATTCAAGAGCATTTAAGGTTTTACTTTTTTTTTAAATGACAACTAAAGGTACAAATAAAAGGATTGAAAAAGATATAAAATGAAAATTAAGATTATCGCATTGTTGTAAAGTTAGTGCATGTCCCAATAAATTAATGTGTTTATACCAAAACCCTAAATTAAGAATTTATTTTCATGGTTTTGAGATGGAGGTTAAAAAAAAGTCATAATTAACACATTTGGAGGGTAAATGAAAATAATTTCCATTTTCTTTAAGATTCCATTATTCAATTTTTTTTTGTATGAAAAAAGATAATAAAACCTTCACCAATAGAATTACTGTAGAACGAACATTAGGGTAATGAGCTTCTTCTGTAATATTTTTTTTTCAAGTTTTTAGACAATGATTACAAATTCCATTTTGAAATGAGATATGAGAAATTTTTAATCACCAGGAAGAATAATTGAGAAGATAGTAAAAGATGAACAAAAATAACTTTTCTTTTTACAAAGTAAGTAAATACTGGACAAAACCATTACAACAATTTATCCAACAAGACGCTCAAAGTTTTTTTAGCGTCTATTTGCATGCAAAGAAAGAACGAAAACTGAAACAATTCAATGCTTTCCATTTCCTTTCTTTTTTTTGGTAGAAGCGAATCGATCACGGCGAAGAAGACGACGACGACGACGACGACGACTATGAACTGGTAAACTTCCTGCTGATGCTTTGAATGGCCGCGTTGTGGCGCAGGTATCCGAACAGTGCGTTTGGGTGGTACGGCAGCGGCGCCTTCTTCCTCATCTCCTCCGACGCCGCTCGGCTCGCCGCCAAGTGCATGGCATGCACCGACGACGTCGTCGTCGTCGACGACGGTCTCCTCGCTCTCCTCGTCGAGCCACCGGGTCTCGACGTCCCGGCATTGATGCTCGCGTCCTCCTGCACCGCCGCCTTCCTCTTTCTGAACAACGACGGCAGGAAGGACGAGGACGACGACGAGGAGGAGGAGGAGGAACACGAAACGGAGAACCTGCACAGAGGATCCTTGCTTCCTCTCCCCGTTGCGCGCCCTTCGGACGCGCTTCTGAACAGGAACATGTCCATCAGCTTCCATTTCTTGCTTCCGCCGCCGCCCTTCACCAAAGAAGGGTCGGCGGACGCAGCAGTGCTCTGCGGGGACGAAGCCGCCTCGAAGAAGTAGTCCTTCTCTGGTCCTCTCGCAGGAGACAGCGACCTCGACGCCCTCCGGCTTCTGGAGGCGGCCGCGTCAGAGATGGAAGCTCTTACGGCCCTCCCTCGCACATTGGGCTCGTACTCCTTCCCTCTGTCCGCCTGCAAGTTCAGGGGACGAATCACGCCCTGCTCGAAGAGCTCGTCGGCGGTGGCGATATCAGGGACGGCCAGTCGTCCTTGTTTGTCCAGCTGCCCGCTAAAGCCATTGGCGAAGTCGAACGGCTCCGGGTCGTCGATATCGCCGTCATGGTCACCATCTGCGGAGTAGTCATGCTTCTTTTTCTTCTTCTCCTCCTCCTCCTCCTCCTCCTCGTCCTCCCAGTTGGAGAGCTCGCGGAAGACGGCGGCGACCCTGGAAGGGCTTGCCGGAGCGCTGGCAAAGAGGTAGCAGTTGGAGGGGTCGCCAAACCGCCTTGAGCTCGCCGGCGCGCTGAGGTAAGCGGAAGGGTGACGGGATATTGTTGACGCCATCAGCGCCGGAGACATGGGCAAGACGGCCACCTCCATCTTCTCCATCTCCTCCTCCTCCTCCTGCTTCCTTCCTGCTCAGTAATGGAGTAGTACTCTGTCGTAGCTTCCATTTATACATGTGATCCGTGCGGGAAGGTTAAAAGGAGCACAAGGAAAATATTTATTTCTACTATTTTGGCGGCCGCTTGTCCAAGGCTTAGGACAATTTCTCGTCTTTCTTTTTAACTTTTTTTTTTTCTTTCATCTTTTCTTGATATCAACCAAATTAAGAAAGAAAAAACTTATGATTGAATGGAAGAAGTGTCTTTAATAAAGAATAATACAAGGAATGAATTATTAATTTATTATCATATCGAACCTAATCATTGACATAATTATTAATTAGTGACATGCAAATTTCTCATTTTCATGTTTAATTCTTTTACTTTTTATTATCTTTTGATGTAATAAAAGTGCCCTCAAATAATAACATGTTAAATTATTATTATGCACTTTAGCTCTAATTTTTTTGGGCGAACCGACACATGACATCAAGAGCATGAGATTTTAATCCTCCAAAGTACATTTAACATCATTTTTATGCATTGTTCTTAATCCAAACTTCTATTTTATACTCACTTTTCTTTCTTTTTTTTATAGCACACCCATATCACTCTGATAATTCATAAGGATTTTCGCACCATCCATTATGAAACATCACATCACAGCAGTTTGCACAAGACAGAATCGCGAAGAGAGAGAGAGAGAGAGAGAGTAGATATACCTTTTTGGGGGCCGAAAGAATTACTTTGGTGTCCCTTATAGAGTCCTTTGTGTTCAAGAGATGCAAAATTGTGATGTAATAAGGGGCTCCTGAAATGTCACAAAACTAACTATAAATCGATTAGGATTCGAGAAAATAAAAGCTTCAA
The DNA here is from genome assembly GCA_001647135.1 of Pontederia paniculata. NCBI lineage: Eukaryota > Viridiplantae > Streptophyta > Magnoliopsida > Commelinales > Pontederiaceae > Pontederia > Pontederia paniculata. The sequence goes on from LTAE01000867.1 coordinate 40,226, forward strand.
TTTTGACTCCTAAGAATTACTTGTGTCAAGTATGGTAACTTGATGTATCACACTACGGCAATAAGTATTTCGACAGAAAAAAAGAACATGTGATGTTAAACATCAAGCGATTAATCCTTTTAGAAAAATCATCATTCCATCGAACTTAATTTTCATATCTTACCGTGTGAGCCTACCCCATCCCAATTTAATCTAATTTACCTCATCAAATTCATATTTCATAATTTGCATATTTTTTTAGAGACAACATTATTATAATCTTTATCTATCGGGACACGGCTTGTGCTGGTTGGACACGCTCCATGTCGTGACTATTGCCGTTGATGCAGCCGACATCACTACAAGAAAATTTGAATTTTCTTATCGAAATTCCGACGGAATATATTTCCTCAGAAATTCCTGCCAATATTTCTGAGGGAAAAAATACCCCACAGAAATTCTGACGGACAAAAATACCCGTCAGAATTTCTGACGGGTGAGGAAGCTCGTCAGAAATTTCTGACGGGTGAAGAGGCCCGTCAGAAATTTCTGACGGGTGAAGAGGCCCGTCAGAAATTTTCTGACGGGTATGTTAACCCGTCAGAAATTTCTGACGGGTTTTTGTACCCGTCAGAAATTTTCTGACGGGTCTACCCGTCAGAAATTTTATAATGAATGAAAATTTCCCCCCTATTTTTAATTTTCCCTCCTTAAGTTTTCCCCTCTTCTTAATTTTTCCCCCTCTTTTCATTTTTCTCTCTTCATTCTCCCTCCTCTCATTTTTCCCTCTTCCTCTCCCTCCTCCTTCTCTCCTCATTCTTCTTCCTCTCGTCCG